>BSAI01000162.1:4999786-5084946 GCA_036245035.1 Adrianichthys oophorus
TATATGTGAGGGCCAAATCAACCTGACAATCACTTTGTGCTCTTCAATCCCCAAAATCTTCCAGGCTTGACATGATTATGAGAATAAAATAATAACTAAAATAGAAAAAATAAACTAAAACTTTATTTATTTGTACAGCGCCTTTCCTTCAATTGAAACACAAGGCGCTTTACATTAAAATAATTTTAAAAAATCATTAAAATCTAACAATAATGAGCTAAAATGTCAAAAGTTTAAACAGAAACAAGTGTGACTAAAGCTTTTAACTGGTAGTGTTGCTATTCTTGCACACATAATTTTATAATTCCTGTTTGAAAGTGCTCTAAAAATTAGGTATGTTCATCAAACAAAGAGAATGTATATTTTGTATATAATATTTTTCTTGACTTTGGCACAAATGTGTACATTAGTGACATACTTCTACCCCATCTAGAACTTTCGTATGCCATTCTCAAGTCGGGGTAAATGAAGAGGGTTGTTTTCAGCTAAATCCTGAAAATCGTTCAATTTCAACTGCTTTCTCTGTCCCTGATCTGCCTTTCTAACTCTGACAAACTTTGTGAGATTTTTTTGCCCGACCTTTTTCTCTCCATCTGATTTGCTTTCTTGGATTGTGGATGCTGGATTTGTTTGCACCTGTGTAAGACCCTGCTCTGACCACAGATTCAGGCCCTCAGTACTTGCAGAGCTATGGAGTGGTGAAGTTCATGAGTAATTATCGGCGCAGGACACCATTTTCTCCCGTTTTTATCACTCGTAGCTAAGTTTCTGCAGCAGCACAAAGTGCAGCATGCCCTGGTACTATCAAAAACTGGTAATGCCATTCTTCAGAGTGATAGAAATCCAATAGACTGCTGGCCAGTTTGTTTCTACACATACTAACCTTTTTTTTTTTTTTGCTCACTATCTCCAGTGTTCTGCTGATCAGACCCACTTTCCCTCTAGGTTTCAGTTATATACTAGTTTAATTTTAGATCAGTATAATACAACTCGTGGCAGATGAACAGCTCGAGGACCTACCATTTTGCAATCGTGTAGCAGTTTTTAGATACTGCAGACAGAAAGAACGTGTACACGTTTAATGACAGACTTGGACTAAAAGCTCTCAAAAAACAAAGAGGCTCTGAGAAAAATTATCAAACACCAAATGCTAAGACAATTAGAGGAAAATTAAGATGCATTTCAGAGAAGGAACCTTTTTACAGGTACATGTAAAAAAATTAGGTGAAGACCTCTTATCTCTTCTTTATTGGGGTGACATTGGTGCAGCAGTAGGGCGGTCATCCTTGCTACATCACAGAACTTTTTCAAACTGCATTTTTTTTATCTGCTCCTGATTCATCTTGATTTTAATTAAGAAATACTCAGAAATGCAGTTTTAAGTTTAATTTTTGTATGTCCTCCATCATGAAAAAAATGCTACAACATGTTAAAAACACCAAAAACACAATTTTCATTGGAGTGAGTACTTAAAAACTTTAAAAATGTTATTTTTACACTGATTTTATAGTAATCTTTAAATCATTTATTATATGTTTTACATTATTGTTTTTTAGAAAACTCATACTTGTTCTTTAAACACCCACAGTCAAATCTAAGTCACTCTGTGGGTCATTTATAACTGTTGGGTTCTGTCAGCCAATGCTGCGTTTCAATGTTCACTCTAATGGATGTTACTGCATATAAACATCTTCCTCTGCATTCAAAAGGATTGGTTCTGACACATCATGAAAATTAGATAATAAAGCAAGTTTTTGTTTTTTAAGTAACTTAGTTTTTCAATGTAATTAAGTGCATCAATGTTTAGATGTCGAACTTTAGGCTGTGAGGGCCAGTGTCTCCAACTGGTGTGCATGTGAAAGTGTGTGTGGGTGTGTGGCCCTGCAACAGACTGGCGACCTTTTCAGGTTGTATCCTGAAGATGGAGACAGAGTACAACATTTAGTTTAGTGTTCAGTGACTCTTCTGTCTTTTAATCCACATATACAGCATATACTCACACAGAAACACATAGGCTTATTTATGTATTTGATTCAGTCAAGTTTGAGTACACTTTTAGCCGAGGACACTGCAGGCATCAGGGGTTAACAAATAAAAAAAAAAATCACCAAAAAATTGTGCATTTTGGCTGTTTAATGTAATTTTAGAGCTTATTATTGAGCTGTAATTTGTTTAAGTACAAGGACTAGGTTTTTATGTCCTTTTTTTTTTTTTTACAGAGATCTGAAAAAAAGCAGTTGTGTTTTGTCTCAAGAAATCTCATTGTCCACATAAATGTCTATAGCATGTGATCAGGAGGGGTGTGTGAGTGTGGAGGGGGTACTCTTGATGCAAATGGCTAACACAACTAATAATAATAGTGTATTTTTCTGTGCTTTTCCTGAAGCTCAAAGCGTTACAATATGCATCTGTTATTCTTTCACTCCTCATGCATTCTTGGTGATGGTAAGCTACTGATGTAGCCACAGCTGTCCTGGTGCAGACTGGCAGAGGCATAGCTGCTAATGTGTGTCTACAGACCCTCTGATCATCATCTTATCCATTCATACACCAGTGATACCACACTAGAGGCAGGGAGGGTGAGGTGTTCTGCCAAAGGACATAGCAACAGTTGACTGGTGGGAGCAGGGTTTGAGTCGTTGACCCTTGGATCATTGGTCGACCTGCTCAACAACCTGAGCCACTGCCACCCCAGCTTTGTTGCATGTATATTTATGAATTATTTGGATTGCATTTCATGGCAAAACATGTTTTTATACCTGCAGTCAGTGTGGTTAACTTTAAAGAGAGGGTAAGGATGAGCAAGAACACACAACTTACTTATTCAAATTGAGTGGAATAGATACAATCTCTCAAAATATACTCATTCTACTTCCTTTATGACTTTTATTCCAACTCCAACACTCACTGAAGTAAAGTTGCAAACTTGGCACTATATGGAAAAAAGTTCTCAGGGTGACTCGCCAAATAGAGGGAATGCAGATGTTCCTGTGCACACTTCAAGTAACATAAGTAACTGTAAGCATGCAATGCTGATTTCCAATTGCATTTATATATTTTTTGTGTCTAATTTAACATCCTTTCACATATTTCCAACTAAAACAATTCATAAATCAAAATTGCACACTAAAAAGTGCTATTTTCTTCTTTCTTTTTTTTTTTATACCAAATTGAAGATTTATCCATTTTAGAAGAGTTGGAAGATAAAAAGAAACTGATAATTGACAGCACTTGATGATACAAAGCACTTTTCACATTTTCAAAGTAATTTTGCTTGTTTCCATTACACTTTTTTATAATCTATGTAAAATCCTTGCATTCTATGTAGATGAAATCTATGTAAGATTTGAAATAATACCTTTTTCTCTTTAAAAAGAAATTTGACCAATAACTACGTTTCCCATAAATCCGCGCGAAGCTCAGTCGCCGCACCTTCGCCGGGTGGAGCTTGAGAACGTCTGTGGATGGCTGCTGCTTGTAGGAGTGAAAATTTGTTTGACAGGAAGGTGAAGCGGTCCGTGTGCGGGGACTGCCGGCAGAAGTTAGTTCCCCTCACCGTGCTGGTGGGCAGCTTTGCGGTCAGTGCGGAGGCGGGCGGGAGAGTGACAAATGAGCAGCAGGCGTGTAAGCAACAGGGCACGGAGAGAAATGTTTGGGACTGCCTCAGCCGTGAGCAACAGAGAGCGCGATTAGAGCACCGCAGCGCGGAAAACATTCAGAGGGGAAGAGAATGCGAATGGTGCGAAGATACCGAAGTCAAACAAAATGGAAACGATGTAGCGTCGCTGCGGCATTTCACATAGCTAGAACTAACGGTAGACTAGAGAATAGATAGCCAAGGCGCTAGCAAGTAAACTCATACATGTAAAGTTATTCCCACGAGACGCTGAAGCGGAGCCAGGAGGCGTCAGAGGAGTTCATCTGTGCCGCAAAATCCAAGACGACGAAGGCGAGAGGATGCCTCGGAAGACACTGAAATGTTTGGTATGTGTGCCCGGCATCACCACACGCACACACGACGTTAGCCTGTGATATTCAGCTAGCGCTTTAACTGCTCTACTGTGGTGGAACGGAAAGCCAAAAGCGTACCGGAGTTCATCACTGTTTTTGACACAAGGCAGGAAACGAACCCGCATCACTGCAAACTTGTCTCTTTCGCTCTGTTAAGCAACGCAGCTGTTGCCTCACTTCATTTCCCTAATTTGTCTTCCCCAGTAGTTTGGAGGTGAGTTCAGACTCAGGAGCCCTTCTAAGTTTCGTTTGATAAGTTAAGAACAAATTTAGTTTTATTTTCTCTGTTAGTTCCCGTTTCTGCCCTCTGACCACCTGTTTCTCAAAAACATGATGGTTTGCCTTTTTTTCTGAGACAACTTATTATTTCTTAATAATTTCGTTGAAATATTTGGCCATAACCCCTCACATTTGACTGTACGGATAATTAAAAATGTGTAGTTACCACCAATTATAGACCCACCCCAATGAAAACTATGTTTTTAGTGTGTTTTAAACATATGCTTGTTGCATTTTCCTTATGATGGAATATATATATACATACATACATAAAATTTGCGTTTGAATATTTATTTATGTAAATCGTGGGGAATCAGGAGTGGACAACAAAAAAAGCAGCATGAAAAAGCTTGTAGTTGTGACGTACAGACTACAATTGGCGGGCCCACAAGCTCCCTGCTCTGTTCTATACCGATACATCCACTTGTAGGTCTCCATTTCCCTTGTCTGAGCTGGCTTCTGGCTCAAACGTGCAACTGGATAACGCCCGCCATTTTTTGTTGCACTGGTAAGTTGGCATTGTTGAGGGCTGTAAGCTAGCAGGAGTTTGTAAAAAAAAGGGATCATGGGAAGGCTTACTCTTTGCCAACTGTCCTGCCCACAACTTGGAGGCAAATTTCTGATGACCTCCCGCTGCTCTTCAAAACTATGTCCTAGAAAACGAGACAGTTTTTTTTGGCTAAAAACAGCATAATTATAAATAAGACTATTGGGAACACTTTTACAATTGATCAACATATGATTGGAGTGGGTCTTAAGATCATAATAATAAATAGTCTGAATTTTAAGCAACTCATTAAGTCTTTTTAAGTTAAAAACGTATGCTTGTTTCCAGATAATTTTACATTACATGCTATCCTTGTGGCACGGTGGAGCAGTGGTTACCGCTCTTACCTCACAGCAAGAAGGTCCCCGGTTCAAGTCGCGGCTGGGGGACTTGAAACAGTGTCACCAATGGGGGACCTTTCTGTGTGGAGTTTGCATGTTCTCCCCATGCATGGGTTTTCTCCGGGGACTCCGGCTTCCTCCCACCATCCAAAAACATGCCTCGTAGGTTAATTGGTCACTGTAAATTGTCCCTATGTGTGGATGTGAGTGAGTATGAGTGTGTGATTGTGGCCCCTGCGACAGACAGGCGACTTGTCAAGGGGTGCCCCCTGCCTTCGCCCATGAGGTTAGGCTCCGGCAACCCCGTGACCCCAAAAGGGATAAAACGGTTTAGAAAATGAACGAATGCCATCCTTGTCTGTTTTGGCAACACCCGAAACTGTAATGTCAGGATAAAGCTTGAAACCTGTTTTGTTCTTGCTGAGAGAAACAAAAAAAGCACATCAGTTATTTCTGCACCAGCAAAGCTATATATTAAAAAAGATCTTCTCTCCTGATCTTAAAGACCCACTCCAATGAAAATTTTGTTTTTGATGTTTTCAAAATGTTCTTGTAGTGTTTTCTCATGATTGAGGACATATAAAATAGAATTTAAAATTTAAAACTGCTTTTTTTTATGTTTCTTTTTTATTCAGATTGTTGTGTGTGACTTTAATGAAAGTGGTAGATTCATCTCACCTTCTTGAGCTTGTTCTTCCCGAACAAGTTTCAGTTCAACTGTTTGTCAAACTAACATTTGCATCAAACACTTCCCTATGGGTATAAACAATGCCATTGTAAGGGAAAGAAGTTTATATCATTCATCCTGCTTGGGTTAAATGTTTGCATCGCCTTTCTGCACATCACACCACACGTCTTAGAAATTGAGAAGAGTCTTATAGACTCAAAAACAAATCTTTTATCTTTACACAGATGCTAAAAATGTGAGCTGTTTCAAGATGCAAATAGACCCTCAAATGACTCACTTTTCCCTTTTGTAGCTTTTCTACCTGTCAAGATCAGTTTTTCTAATAAAAAAGGCTGCGTAATGTGGCTAAAAAAATCCAAAATATTCTATCAAGTCATCACACTGTCAATAAAAAAAATGCTTTTTGCAGCAAGAGGTTGAAAAACACAAAAAATGTTTATAGTTGCATATTTACAGCTTTATTACAAAGAAAGTTTAATTGCTTTCATTTACTTTTTCTGCTTTAGCTTAACATTTTGCATATTGCATGTAATGCAGCATCAGCTTAGATTGACTTTGAAGACATTTTCAAAACTTTTAGACAAGTTTTATTTAATTAAAATGGAACGCTTTCTAAAGGTACTAACATCTTTGAATTAAAAACTTTTATCTCAATTTGTACAGAAAGAGGGCATTTTACATTTTTTAAAATGTCCAACCTTCAGTGTTGGCAGTTAAAAAAAAAAACAAAACTAAATGGCAGTAATATAAACTGTATGTAACTAACTGATAAATAAGAAAAAAACATTTTTATGATTGTGGAATGTGACCTTACATCTTTAATTTAAGGACTTTGGTGTTTTACCATTATAAAGTGTTTTGGAGAATACGTGCTGATGGGTCCTTTTTATTGCTTTTGATTTTAAAGTTCATCCGTTTAATTGTTTGTCTTTTTTTTCTTTTCATAAATCATGAGTGAATTATGTAACTGCTTTCAAAGCCATATTATGAAGGCTAAACCATTTTTACTTCTTCTTTATCAACCTCTAATGCACCAAAAACATATTGTCACCAGTGGGCTGAAAACCCACATGCTGTGTGAGCAGTATAGATACCGACAGTGAATAAGGAGAGGCAATATAATAATTATAGTGCCTGACCCTCCTCCTGACTTCTCTCAAAGTGTTGCCAGATCAGCTGATTTTCCTGCTTCTGTAGAGGATTGCTGCTGTAATTTCTCCTCAGTGTGAGCTGTAAATAATATTTTGTGCAGAGCAGCAAGCCACATTTCCACTGATGCACATGCTGCCGTTATCTCGGTCTCTGGCTGTCTGCCTCTTGATTCACACCACCCTCCCTTTGCCCACGGGAGGTTCATGTGCATCTCGGGGAGAGAAAAATGAAGAGGTGGAGAGAATTAGAATGATCTCACCAAAGGGAACAGAGGAACTGTCATCTGTCTTACTTGACTTCTGCACCGTAAAGCCCCCTTTTGCCATGAAACCCTGACTGCGGTTTTTAGAAAAATCTTGAAACATGACTGAGAATGTGTGGTGCAGAGCTCTTCAGGGAGAGCGGAAGCTCAAGAGGTTGTAATGCTCTTAGAGCAATGCAGAATCCAACAGTAATACCTTTCATGTTTGTTCAAGCCCTTGAACGCTTGATGTGTAACGGTCTGATGTGTGAGAGGTGGAAATGTGATCATATGTCCAAGGAGAACATACAGCACAGACATGTGGAAACACCAGGCAACGTTCTCTCTCTCTCTCTCTCTCTCTTTTTTTTTACATTTTTAGTCTTTATTTTTATACCATGGCAACCAGTGGATCTCCTCCTACTCACAAGTTTAATAAATTCAAACATGTTTTTTCTTCTCTATATTTATTCTACGAGAAAGTTACTTCACTCTGTGGCATCTGAAAAGTGTTCTTGATTAAAAATAAATAAATTAACAAATAAAGTAAGTACTTTTACCCACTAAGAAAGGACAGGAACTAAATTCAGTGAAATAAACACTAGTTTTGGCTTTTTTTAATACTCAAATTTTGTTCCAATACTGAGCAACTATTACAATTTTTTACTCATGAATAATTGCATGATTTTCTGTGATTAATCGCGTTGTTGACTACAAAACTTAATGATATATTCAAACGCATTTGCAAAATTTAAAATTGAGAAGTAGTTTGTTGCTTGCTTCAATACCCAAACTGGAATCAGAACTTAACAGGCATTGTTTGGGCAACAAGATGTCAACTTTTGAAGTCCCACTTTGATCATCTTTTTATCTATTATAAAAGCGTTCCCAGTGGTCTTTTAATTACGATTATGCCGTATTTAGCTAAAATATAAGGAGTCATTTTCTAGAGCCTAGTTTTTGCAGAGTGGCAATACTTCATTAAGAATTTGTCTCTGAGTTGTGGGCGGGACAGTTGGCACAGAGTAAGCCTGGCTCCGCTTCCCGTGTTCCATCTGTTTACACGCTGTCCCACTAACTTAAAGTCCCTCACAGCCCCAACTTAACAATACTGTTGTAAGATAAATGGCGAGCAATGGCCAGCTCAGACGAGGAAAACAAAGATGTACATGGATTTGTTTGTCTGCAAATGGGTTCATTGGAATGGAGCAGAGCAGGGAGCTTGTATCCCGTGGACTGTAGCACTTATGTCACTGCTATAAGCTTTTTCGAACAGCATTTTTTTATCAACTGCTGCTGATTCACAACAATTTAAATAAAGAAATACTCAGAAATACAGTTAGAATCTGTATTTTCTTTATGCATGCTCTCTATCAGAAAAATGCCACAAGAACATGTTTAAAACACCACAAACAGCATTGTCAATGGAGTGGGTCTTTTATGATGATTTTTGTTTTATTCAATAAGTAGAACCAACAAACATTTTCATTATATCAATGAGCAGCATACAAATCTCCATGTTCAGTAATGAGAGTTCCTGGTAGAGACTGGGGAAAAACTATTCACCAAAAAATAAATGAATAAAATCGAATAAAATCACTTCAACTTTTCAGTCTGTTCATGTTCTAGTAAAATAAAAAATGTAAATGATAAAATACATGTTTGATGCATTTATGATTAAGAGTTCTCCTTAGTGTTTTGGAGGTGACAGAAGTGAGACTGAAAGCTTCTTTATGAAAACCATGGCTGCTCAGCTCTAGTTGGCTAAATAATAAAAACAAAGTTGGAGCTAATAATAATTGACTGGCTCAATAATGCATAATTATGCTTATTACTTGTCCTTGTCAAATTATTCCACTTTCAAATAATTTGAATATATATTTTCATTTCTAAAAATATCTTAAACGTTCATTCGTTTGCTTTTATTGTTTAACTCAGAATATTTTAATAAATGGTGTCATTACATTTAAATCCAGTTTGCCAAAAGCACAAAACTATCTTGACTTCACAACTTTGTCAGTAGACATTACCTTCTTTTTACAATCATAAGTTTGCAATGGTGCTGATTCGATTACAGTTTTTACTGCGCGACAAACTGCAAATAATACTGGTAAACATTAAGATAAAGCTTCAGCTGCTGCAGAATAAAGATCTACTCTACCTTTAGATGCCCACCACTCTGCCTCAATATTCAGAGGTATACAAAAAATAAAGATGAAAACAAAAATACACACACGTGTTGAAGTAATTACCTGTATTACTGTTGTTCAACAATGCCTTAACAAGTTATTGTGTTAACATTCCCAGTCCCATATGGTTTGTTTAAAAAAAGGCAATTATTAATTATTAATTTTTTTAGAAAAAAATTTGTAGTACTTTAGTGTTTTTTTGTTGTTGTAGTTTTAACATTTTTTAAGCATTTTCTACAAACTATAGGTCAAAGCAAAGAAATTTCAGCTCGCTTGACTTCTTCAAAACAGCACTCTCAAAAAAAGTTTTTATTGCTGCTAATGGTTACTTGTCTTTCTCTTGTGTTGTCTGAATCATGCTAGTGTTTATTTGGTATGCTTTTTGAAGTTTAGTTTAAAAGTAACAGCCTACAGTGATTACTTTAAATGATAGAAATGAGCTGTGGCTACTTTTCAGTTATGTGCAGAATGTCCTCAGGCTATCAGTAAGATCCATTACTTTTATGTCAGGAGTTTCATATTATGAAAATAAAACAGGAGGGTTTTCAAAGTAAAACTAAAGTCCAAGATTATATTATGTAAACTCAAACTTTGTACACTGTTAAAAAATAAATTATTTTCTTATAAACTTTCCCATTGAACAATTATCTGTTACCACAGTTGCCATTTGTAGTTTTTCTTCTGCTGTTTGATAGACTCTTTGCAAGACCTGAGAACAACTTTGGATGTGTTTTGTGCTTGATTCAGCCCCTACGCCCGAGTGTATCTTGGTGTCTGTTACCATTTTTACAAGTATATATCACCAGTAATGTATTAATGTTGTTGTAGTTTTCTATCTTGTTTCATTCTCAAAGCCACTGTTTCCCAACCCTAGTCTTCAGGGTACACTAACATGTTTTGCTTTCTCAGCCTAAGCACAGCTGGTTTTAATGATTGTCATTGTAATCTCTGCAAAGACTATGGTGAACTGTATGTTGTGTTTTTATTAGAGTAGCATTGAAAACACAGAAAGTTACTGAGCCTTAAAAACCAGTGTTGGGGAAACACAACCTTCAAACCAAGAATGTGATTGCTCTCATCACAATCTTCTTTTCCTTTCATTTTTACTATCAATCTTTTGTCACACATCACTCCTAAAGTCTACCTTCTCCCGTTCTAACCTGCTAGTACGTGCCTCTTCACCACCCTCCTACACAAAATCCTGGATCTTTACCTCTGCTCCCTGTAACCTCAGTGCTCCACTTTAAGGCTCTCTCCCTCTCTCATTTACACACAAAAAGTTTGTCGTGCTGCTGCTGACCTTCTTTCTTTTCCATTTCAGAGCAAACCTCCACCTCTCTAGATGTTCCTGCACCTACCCATACTCTCACTACAGATGACACATATACACAGTACTCTGTCATAGACTTTCTCTAGATCTGCAAAGACACAGTTCAACTTCCTCTGGCCTTCTCTGTTCTTCTCTAGAAGCATCTTCATAGCAAATATTGGATATGTTGTACTCTTCAATGGCATGAAACCATATTGGTTCTCACAATTGCTCACTTTTAACCTCAGCCAAGCTTCCACTACTTTCCCATACGATTATTGTACCGTCTTTTGCTAAATTCTCTATAAATCCTAATCTTTTTACTTTTTAATCTTTTTTTTACTTTTATAAGACAATGTAATAAAGTAAAAATTGTTAAAGATGACATTAAGATCTTAAACCATGCAGCCACTAACTTCAAAGCTGCAACGTCCATCTCACCTCTTTTTTGTGTGCGTGCTAAGAGACTAATGGTTTCAGATTATATTAAATTCTCAAATACGCAAATTTGTGTGTGGAGTTTGCATGTTCTCCCCGTGCATGCGTGGGTTTTCTCTGGGGACTCCGGCTTCCTTCCACCATCCAAAAACATGCTTCATAGGTTAATTGGTTACTCTAAATTGTCCCTAGGTGTGGATATGAGTGTGCATGGGTGTGTGATTGTGGCCCCTGCAACAGACTGGCGACCAGTCCAGGGGTGTCCCCTGCCTTCACCCATGAGTGGCCGGGTTAGGCTTCGGCTGCCCCATGACCCCGAAAGGGACAAAACGGTATAGAAGATGAATGAATGAATCAGAAAGTAGGCGACGATTGCTTCACATGTAGGTGGTGAAGTTTCACCAGCTATTGACTACTTGCCCTGTTGACTTTAAATCGGTCCGTGATTACATATAGGAGACACACGGAACAGCGTGTTAAGCATATCATCACAGCATGATAGCTCCACTTCTGTCTGGATTCCGTTAAAAATCGCCTAATTTCCTGCTGCTTCATAAACCAAAACGGAGCGCTACACGATGGTGAAAAGCATGCCTGTTTCTGTTGTGAAACTAACATTCTCTCTCTCTCTCTGCCTCGCTGAGCAAGCTCATCTGCACTGTGCGAGACGGATGGGATAGCCTTACTCTGATCAACTTCATTGTAGTTGCGAAGCAAACTTGCGGATTATTGCATATTATTTTTATGCGTGAATTTCCCGCATTATAGGAGCCCAGTTTGCGGGAATTCATTTGAATATGAGCGATTCTTGCAATCCCACTGTGAAATTCAGGCCCTGCTGCAAAACAAGCATCTGAGCAATTTTGCAGCTTTAGTTTAGCAGAAACTCACTTCACTAAACTCATTTGCATTATTTTCATTAAGGGTGGGTAACAAAATGAGGTTGAGCGCTGTGAATTGGAGCTGTTAAACAGCCTTATCTAAACGGTGTTAGAGTTTTTCAGTTTTGTTTGGTTAAAAGAAGTGCCACAGTACATTTCAAAGTAATGTTTTTGACAACTTCCAAGCAAGGCCTCTGTGCCCTGCCTAGAATTTGTTTTTCCTATGCTTTCAAAAGAATGGTGAACATAAGTCTGTCATTAGTTGCCATTCATGCGATTTGTCTTCTTAAAGTCTTGAACACTGTCCGAACACTTCTCTACTTGACTAAAACCCCTCTGATACGACATGGATGTTTGTTGGGGAAGTGCTATACTTTGCATGCCAGATGTATATGGTTCAATGACTATCCAAACTTGTCTCTGAAATTATGCCTCTTTTGAAGACCTGATTTTTCTTTCATCCATTTTCTATTCTCACTTCAGCCTGTGCAGGGCCATGGATTGGATCCTGTTACTCCAGGGTAAAAGCAGGGGACACCTTGAACTAGTCCATTGCAAGCCCCTATGGAGAAACACACATTTTCAGTCACTTTTAAGGGAGAATTTGTTGCCAATCAACCTACAAAGTATGGTTTTAGACTGTTGAGGAAGCTGGATTACATGGATAAAACATTCACGGGGAGAAAATTCAAACACTACACAGAGTACTCACCTGAAATTCAAACCAAGGCCTTCTTGCTGAAAGTGATGCTGCGTACCACAACACCATGCCAGAATCAAATGACTTTAGGTAAAATTTGCATTGACATTTGCACATGTACGTAATTTCTGGGAAGAAGGATTCTGCCTGTTTGAGTTTATAGATTAAATGTAGCAAATAGCATTTACATAATGCTGTTAAGCTTAGTTTCTTAGTGTGTATTCAGACTGAGAAAATCGTTTAATTTGGTCCAAGTCCACTAATTTGTTTCAGATTAGATTGCATTTGGTCTTTATTCAGACTGGCATCTAGAAGAGATTTCTATTTCGGACCAAAACTTGTTAACAAAACAATGCAACTAAAGATCTCTTCAGTCATTGGTCATGAAGTACGAGGCGGGTCAAAACAACAAGAGAAAGTCGGAGGAGCGGCACTTTAAATTCCCCATCGGGATGTTTATCAAAACTTTATATTTCCATTACCAGTTTTGAACATCAGGAACAACCATTTTTACTTGTTACTTTGATACGGCGGAGTAATGCTGCAAGATGGTTACTGGCAAGAAGACATGCCATGTGTGCTTTAATGTGTGATGAGTGTCTAGGACAAAATAAATTGTCGGGAAAACAGTGAGAAGCAATGTGTATCACGTGAAAAGTTGTTTAACTAGCCTGCAATCACCCGACCACGTTTCAATGAGTTGCTGTGTCTCATCGTTGAACTACAAGCTACTCGCTAGCTATTAAGATGACGCCACAGCAGCACGTGTCTTGCGATGAGACGCATAGATTGTCGGGAAAACAGTGTGAGCAGTGTGTGTCATGTTGAGTTGTTTAACCAGCCTGCATTTACCCAATCGCATTTCAATGAGTTGCTAGGTCTCATCGTTGAACTATAAGATACAAGCTAGCTTTTAGGATTACATCACAGTAGCGCGTGCCACGCGCCATGCCTCTGTAATTGATTTCATCAGGGTGTCATACAGGGAAGGCAAGTTAAAAGAAAAAAAAACACGTGTTTTTATACCTAATTTGTATTCAGTTGAGCTTAATTAGGGACTAAATGGGATCTGCTGCATTTCAAAAAGAAAACAGTCAGCCTAAAATACATAATTTTTTTGCTGAATTTCATAAAAACATTGTATTGAGGAAGCAGTTGGATGATAGTGAAGTAGAATTACACTCTGAAGAAACCTACAGTAAAATCAGATTTCTTTAAGGTAACCATCTGCTCTGTCTGGTTGGGTGTGTTTTCTTAAAAATTCTTCTGACAGAAAAGAGTTGGTTTCCTTAAATTAATTCCCAGAGATTTCTAGCAGTCCAAATAACTTCCTTTTTCTTCTGCCAACCCTGAGTGGCAGGTGACTGGAAGTGAATACTTTGTCTAGGTCATCATTTTATGCAAACTAAATATAAACCAGTAACTATGCAGTTGTCATTCTTGAGACTGTTGTTGGAGGAAAGCGATATTCCTATGTTAAAAGTATATAGCATATTTAAAGTTTGGTTCCAAAATATTTTTTGGTAATAACGACCACTTATTGACAACTAATTGTCCTAATTCAGGCTTCATTTTTGTCATTTAATAGCCTGTGGGTAACGTCAGAGATAATTTGTCCAGTGTATAAATGTCTATGCGTTTAAGTCCTTACCGTGATTCTAGTTCCTGCGTATTATTGGAGAAGCAGCCTAAATGCCAACGTTGTAAGAAGTTGGTCTCCTTTGATTCCCATTGGTCAATTGTTAAAGTAAAGGTATTTATCTACAATCCTCCATGAGATGCTAAGAGTTGCTAAAAACATGAAGGCTTTTAAGAAACTAAAAGCAAGTTCTTTCCCCCATATTCCTAAAATATTTTGCTGGAGTTGATAATATTATTCTTGTTGCCTTGAACGTGTTGGCAGATTTAAGTTCCTTCATTTAAAATTATTCCTTCTTGCCATCCTTTTTTTTGGCCAGTAATGAAAGAAGCGGCTCATCTGCAAAACATACAAGTATACAGTAATAAATATATGAAGTATAGGCAGGGATGTGGTGTGAAAAAAAAAAAGTAATCAAATGGGTCAGGGAGCATCGAGCCCTGCGTGACTCAAACCTGAGAATCTAGTGTGAATCCAGGGCATGAACCTGTACCCTTTTTGCACCTTTTCATGGCTTTTTCCGTCTGACAGTCAAACACAGCCTTCCTGTGGTGGGAACATACAGGGGGACCATGAAGGGCTTTTTGTGCCAATTTTGAGCTTTCTCCCAGAAGCCATATTCAATTCTCAGTTTGTACTACTAAATAATTAAGGTAGCTTCATTTATTTTGAATATTCCTCACATTTTTCATCCATTTCATGGCCCAAGTATTATTTCAAAGTTACTGGCACTTGGGGTACTTCATCATCCATACATTTATAAAAGCTCTTCTTAGAGTTCATGTCTGGTTACTTGGTTATATTCCTGTCACCAGTAACAATATTTTAAAAAAGAAAAGTGTTTTGTGTAGTTGATTTACTTTTTCTTCCCATCTCTCTCTCTTTCTGAGCACAGCAAAGGGATGAACAATGTTGACAGCCATTGTTTAACTTTTTTTTTTGGCACTTGAATTCATGGGGTGCTAGCTGGCAGTAGAAAAAGATTAGCATCATGTGAGGATTTAGCTAATACCAGGAGCCTACTAACAAACACCCAGGTTAACCCACAGCTTGCAGTGTTTATGTCCATTGCAAACACTTCAATTTTTTGGCTTGGTGGCATAATAAAAGTTGATGTGTTTTCATAGGGAGATAGCATGAGCTTAGAAAACCAAAATCAGCTATGCCCTCTTAGCAAAAAAAAAAAAAAAAAAACGAAAAAACCACATTGACTTTTTGTCATTAGGGCTGCTCCCATCCGATGCAGTTTCCCAGGATAATTAATTGAAGAGCAATTGTGGCTAGTGTAGTCCAGTACATTATTAAAGATAATGTCATCAGTGAGGATGTAGCTGAGATAGAGGTTTTTTTAAAGCGTGTCAGCACTGGAATGTACTTTAATTGCCTTTTTGTTGGCATTGCATGGCTCTTTGCCAGCAGAGGGAGAAAACAATTGTAGCATCCAGTTTAGTGAAGCTACAGCCTGTACTTTACATAGGAAAGGCAGCTGGGTCAAGCACTTTATTGAAGACATTGAATTTGTTACACACACCTACATGCATATGGAGTAGAGAGAGAATGTGCACTTAGCTGGAAAATCATATTCCATTTAAAGCTACTCTACTTTAACTTCTCTTTAATTATAAATGGTTGTGTGACTTGGCTGGCGCTTAAAATCGGCCTGTATTTAAGACCTTAAAGCAAAATGAGGGGATATTCTAGAAAATAATGTGCTAAAACCTTTCTGTCCAATAGGTACAGAGTGGCAGCACTAGAACATACGCCTTGGGATAATGTTCAGGGTTCTTAGAGTAACGCGTGACCTGAAGTCTCTTGGTGAATGAATGTTTGAAGACTCTAAACCAGTTTAAGAAAGCACAACTCTGAAAGTCTGTGGAAGAAACCCATAAGTGACTTATGTGTGGTTCAATTTCTTTTTGGAAGTATAGCTCCAGATGTGTTTCAAACATTGACTGTATAAGAGAACTAGACTGAGTGAGTGTGACATCACCCATAGAAAATGCATTACTTCCGGCTCCCAGAAAATGAAGCCAATTTAGTCTCCATTTTTCCGCGGTACGGACACCGCCATTTGGAGCCAGATTAGGTTAATAAAGCAGTGATTGGTTTGAGTCAATGTTTCTATTCCATCTACTGCTGCCAGTCAGGTTTTGAGCTTGTTGAAAGTCCACACCCCTACCACTGAAAGCGGGCTCAGAAGAACGTTTTGAAAGTTGGAGGTGATGGTGGTGGTGGTGGTGGGGGGGTGTCAGTGGACATCACATGCTTTTATGGAGGCATCTGATAGGCCAGTTTATAATTTGAATAACTTGTGATAAAGAATTTATGAAAAAAAATTAAGATTAGCAAGAACATGTGAAAGGTAGCAGAGCAAGAATGGTTATTGTGACAAATAGAATGACTAAAAGCTGTTTATTTTTCAATAAGTCTAGGATGTTTTGGCTTCTTGGAGCCAACAGGTACTTTCTATTTTTTAAAGTTAAAGTCCCATTAGTTGTCACACACCTAAATGTGTGAAATTTGTTCTCCGCATTTGACTCATCCCCTGGGGAGCGTGAGTTTCAGACACAGCAGCGATCAGGAACCATTTGGTGGTTTTACCCCCTATTCCAACCCTTTTATGCTGAGGCAGGGAGGCACTGGGTCCAATTTTTAGTGTCTTTGGTATGACTCAGCCTGGATTTGAACTCGCTCTTCCACAAGGCCACTCAGCTGGCTATTTGGAATGCGAGGGGAGAGGGATCGCTCATACCAGTTCTTTTATTTTCAATGGTTTCAAACCACATAACCTGGCTTACTTAATTTTCTTTTTGCAGTCATTTGTGTTCAATTTAATGTGTTCAATAAATGACTCCAATATAATGAATCAAATGACAGCTAGGAGTTTATCATGTTAAGTTTGAATGTTTTTGTTTTTGCACAGCCTAGCACTTTGGTTTGCAGTCTACGACCCTAGCCATAAAGTCATGAAAGGAAAGTGGTTCCGTTGAAATGTTGCAATTTTTAAAGGTTTTTTTTTGCAGACTTTGAATAGCTAGCGGTCTGATCGGTCTCTGTTTTTTAAAGTCAGCGAATTGATTGAGGAAGTGAATTTCACTGTGAGGTCTAGATGAGTTCCCCTTCTCCCCATTGTTGAGTGTAATGTAGGCCAGTACCAGCCCATGGTACAGTACGCTTTGTGTCTTTTGCAGCTGCAGGGAGCCTGGTAAAACAATGAGCCGTTGCCTGTCCACAGCAGCTCCTTAGGATCAGCCCTCAGTTCAAGTTGAACTGTTATTTCTCTGTGACGCTATTCATCACTATGTGCAAGCAGCGGACAGAGGACTGAGTAGCCTTGTGATATGTGGTTCATATATGTTGACGAAAGATGATGAATCCATAATGGAGGTAACTCTTTTTATAATTATGAAGCCATGGCTGTTCTTTAAAAGAATGTCATTTTTCGTCATATTATTTGAATAATTCTTGTTTTTTTTTAAAGGGGCCCCTAGGTCTTTTTAGTTTTCCCTGCAAAGGTGTCAAGAGTCAACCGTCCCTTTTTACAAATGGTCGTATAATTGACAAAATACTTAAAAAGCATTCTGTTACTGACCATCTCCTAAGACATCATAGAAAGTTGTTTTTTTATGTAGTTTGACTTGACTTCACATCATTAGTTAAAACAAAGGCTGGTAAAACTTTTTTTTTTTTTTTAGGGTTTCATAAATGTTTCCCTGTAGTCATTTAGTTTTTTTCTGAGGGTCTTTAGGTCCGTGTTCCACCCATTTTTTGTGTTGGAAGAAAGCTGTGTCACAC
Source organism: Adrianichthys oophorus (assembly GCA_036245035.1). Lineage (NCBI taxonomy): Eukaryota > Metazoa > Chordata > Actinopteri > Beloniformes > Adrianichthyidae > Adrianichthys > Adrianichthys oophorus. The sequence continues at coordinate 5,017,997 of BSAI01000162.1, forward strand.
AAACTAAAAAAACCAAAATAAACGTTTTTACTGAAAGTAACTTTTTGTGGTTAATGACGAGCTAGACCATTAGGTTTTTTTTTTTTCAGACGTCCTTTTCATTGCTGACCAGTCTGTTTCAGACAATATAATCAAAATCCAAAAACAAGCAGCTGTTGGAATTTCATCGTGGTTTTGTTTTCCAAAGTTTTTGGTTCACTGCTGAAAGTGATGCAAGTAAAATCAAACCATACCATGAGAAAATTGAAATATGTTGGAATTCCCCATTCACTTAAACTAAGTCTGCAGGACTATCTTGACATGAAAGCAGTCTTACCCATGACTGATTGAAGACACGTATCTGTTTGGTGTGGATGAATTTGACACAATTTTTTGTTATTTGTTGGTGAAGTGCAGAATGCATCAGCATTGATGTGAGGAGAAATGACTAAATAGACTTTGTTTAATCAAAACCATATGTTGATGAATAACAAAGGTAAGCTTTTAATACACAGTTCTACATACGTTCATGTGTGGTCTCTAGAGATAGTTTTTTTCATGTTTGGTTCTAACACTCAAATATTGGTTGATGCTGAACTGAATACACAATTTTTTTTAGCATAGATACGGACAAGAAAATCAAATGGGAGCTGCAACAATTGGAAATATGGTTTGCTAGTCATCAAACTACAGAGAGTTGTGAGATATATACTTAAAGCTGTGTGACATGCTGCAGCATGGCAACATGTCCGTATGTTGTTACATGTCTCCTAAGAGTTGTGCTTGCATTCTGACTACTGTAGAAATGATTTACCACCTACAAACCTAAATACTCATTCTAAATTTCCATCATGTTAATTGGCATCCAAACAAATGTTTTGTTTTTTTTTTATATAGAATACTGTCATGTGGGTTAATTTGTTGCAAATGCTTAAGTGTATTGCTTAGCATTAATTCTATACAACAACAAAAGGATCTCCTGTTGCATCACTGAATGTGGCCTTCTGTTCGAAAAAATGTGGGGAAAATCGTAACACCTTATTTTATTCAAGCTCACCCTTTTTTAATGTACCTGTTGCTTTTTCTTAGATTTTGATCAATTTTCTATTTCTTTTGTTACTAATTTAGAGAAATGCATTATTTCAGAACCTGTTCAGACAGACAGACTAGAAACTATCTAGGGCCAAAGTGTTTCAGCATTCAAGTACATAATACATCATTCTTTTGATTTGTTGCAAGTCATTGAGTCATTGGTTTAAGGATAAACTATTGCTCAATAGATGTAAAAACTGCTGGTTGTTTTGGCTGGTATTAACAAAACATTTTTTCTACATCAGACAAAAATTCACACTTTATCAGATGAAGCAATTTTTTTTTTCAAAAAATGATCTACAAGGATCCAGCAACACAGTCTTTATCTCTACTTATGTTTTTACTTTATTTGCCTGAAATATTACTGCCTGTTTACAAAACATTTAGTCTGAAAGCTTTGAGCACTTTAAAATAATGGGATTGAGTTGAAAACATGACAAGAGATCAGTTTGAACCAATAGACCAGTACTTTGAAAGAGTGAGGTGGGGACATTTTTAGGGTGTGTGAAAATGTGATTCCCAATATAGCACTGCAGTAAACATGAACTTGAGTCTTCTTACACTCTAAGCTGCTTGACATGCTGTCTTTTGTTCGCCCTGACTCTTGAATCTATCATAACCATCCCCTACCAGCTCAGCTCACTAACACTTCTGCAGTAGGGCCTGGCTGCCAGAGGAGGAAGGAAGAAACAAAGCAGAAAAAAAAAAGTGTGAAAGAGAGAAAAAAAATCAGCATGATCCATCTTCCATCAGCCTTCATTAACAGTTGATTTATTACAAAAAGATGCAGGAATTTTCAAGATATCTTGTAGTCGAATACAAAGAACACTAAATTGAACAAGTAGTGACATTTCCCAAGCTTTAGAAAAGGTTAAACAAACAACCTTAATGCTAAAGTTAAAGTACCGTAGGTCTAAAATACTATTTTGAAGAATCTATTTTCAGGTTTAGAAAGAGATACCTCAATTTATAGATTTTTTTAAGGAAGACAAAGAAATTATTTCTGCCACATTGTGAAAAAAAAAAAAAAAAAAAAAAAAAAAAAGTCCAGCACTTCTATTCAGCCAGCAACAGATCGTCTGGATGTCAATTTCAAATAGTAAAATCTGTCCTAAAGTAGGTCTGGCAAAGATCAATAACTCAAACTTTAAAGACCATGTTTGACAAAGATTTAACTGCTGAACCAAATAATTAAAAACAAGACCTAAAAAAATCTTAAGAATAGGTTGATACTTATATTAACTAAGATTTACATTAAATTTAGCTAACATTATGAATTAAGAACAAGCTGTGACAGGGACAGAAAACGGATCAGAGCAGATGGTGCAGCAAGAGCAGTGATAATTAAAAACTGCATTCAATTATTGCCAAATTTCAGTCTAATCCCACCATGCCACAGCATCCTATTTTTTTAACCAACATGCTCTGACTGAGGTGTGAATATGGCTGCTCCAACATAATAGAGCTTTGTGTGGGCCGGTCTGTTGAGTTCTCCTCTGGTTGAGATGGAAAAAAGAGAACTGGAAGTGTTTCAGGTCTTACTATCAATTTTGATGCCTTGATTTAACACAGATGTATTAATGTGTGATGTGGATATTACTATAGTCATGCAAGCAAGAAATAATTAATGTAGGCTTTTATGTAAGGACAGGTCAGAGATGAATGTTGGCCAGCTTGTTGCCCAGGTGGGGATAATTCTTTGGCTTCTTTCCATTTTAAATGACAATCTGTCTTATTAGCCCATATATTTCTGTTTTTTCCTTACTGGATGATAATCCTTTCTGGAATAACTCAGTATTAATGTTAAAGCTAATGTTATTCACACATAAAACGTGTGACCAGCACAAAAACTGATGGAAATTCTTTTTGGCCACACGTAATACATGCAGCCAAGATGCACATTGCTGCATTGCCCGCACGTATTTTAAGCAGGCCCAAGGCTAAATGATGTTGTTGGTCGCACGTATTAACTTAACCCTAACATTAAGAAAACAGTTCAGCACTGGTTGCACGTATATATTATTGTAATTATGTTTGAATTGTCTCTTTCTTTACATTTGCAAACTCCATATCTGCAGGGCAACTTGTACATGGATATGAAAAATATCTATTCATTGTTATATCAAAATGTGTTCAATTTACTCATAATCCACCTCTTTGAACCACATAGATTTTGAATAATCTCAAAAGTACTGTGACTCTACCAGGTTTTTAGGGAAGCTGTTACTTTGCTAATTTAATCCAAACACCTAAACTCTACTTGACATGATCAAACCCAGGCTGTCAACCGGTTGAGTTAGAATTGTGGGCTTGTACTGCAGAGACATTGACCACTTTTAGGATATGAATGTCCTGTTTCTGAAGGACAGACTGATAGACTGAGAAAGCAAATGAGAGTGAGTGTTTTTTTTCTTCAAGGCAACTCAACTTTAAACAAAGGGAATGGCCTTGGATATCAACCCATCTGGCTCTCACTGTCCAGCCTTGATTTCCTCCTCATAAAGGTGTTAAAAAAAACACAAATAGTATTGTTTCTTCTTTTTAAAGCTTTGGAATCAACATAACCAAGATTACTTTGTTTTACTTTTTTAATTACATATAAGTTGTACTTTAATTTCCACTTAAAGTTCTGAGCTGTATGGAATTGGTCCAAAAGAATAAAGAACAGAAATGGTCGAGAAAACATTGCTAAGCAACAGCAGAAATAGGTTGCCAACTTCTGTGTTGATCTCTATCATGTGAGAAATCAGGGAAAGCATTATTTAAAGTGACTGGATAGCCTCAATACAGCTAAAGAGAAGCAAACATTAAACTGAAGTTGCAACCATGCAAATGTTGATGGTGAGAAATGTTTGGTTTCATTCAATATGCAACATGTACAAGGCAATTTAACTATCTAAATGGGAATCTTAAACTCTTTTTTTTTTTTTTTTTTTTTTTTTTTTTTGCTGGTCTTTAACATGATTTGTACCTGAATTAATGTACATTTGATGTATTCAAGATGAGAAACTTACAATCCAATGTTGATACATTTATAAAGGTCACAACACAATCTGCAAGGCAATTCTTATTCGTTGGTTCTTTAAGTCAAAAGGGAAAAAAAGTTAGTTTAAATGTGAACCTTTTATGCCTCAACCAAAAAAAGTTATTGGAAAGTCCTCCTAAGGCTCTCTACTGCATGTGTAGGAGAGAGATTAGTATTAATATGATGTATGTATCCTAAGCCCTTTCACCATGTGATATTTGCATGGATTTATTAAGCAACAGGGGGAGAAAAAGTTTTCAGGGATAAAAACATTTGTTGTAGCTAACTACTTTTACTTAAGAGATTTAAAACAACAACAACAAAATCAGTGTGGTCCTTGTTTATCATAGATCATTTAATCAACATGAACCACAGAGTTTTAGCTGAGTGAAATGTCCAAAAATACTTGTGGGAAGCTCCAAAATTAGAGCTCTGACAAATAAAAAAAGCTACTTTTTGTCACAACCCTGGGAGAGAGAGAGAACACATTTCTCTCGCATGAGAAGCACAGACATGATGAAGCTTTAATGTCAAAACTTTAATCTCAAATATAATCACCTTGATTTAAAAAAAAAAATACAATTAATGGATCAGCTAAACACAGTTGGTTACCTTAGTTTGTCTTTTGCAATATGCCTTTTGTAGTCCAATAATATATGTATTATGTGTTTGTCATTTCTGATTGCCTTCTAAGCATTTAATTAAGATGATATATGGAGTGAAGTTACAAGTAAAGAATGCAAACTTTAATTGGATAGGGTTAGTTGCCATTGTCACCTTTTTTACCTCACTTTAAGTCTTTACAGTTTCTTATTGATAAGTTGTTTTTTTTTACTGGGGTTATTAGCAAACGTATAAAAAAATCTCCCAAAAAAATGATAACAGAATCAAACCTTTCTTGTCAAAATCTATTGTGGGTCTTAAATGCAGCTGAAAAGTGGAATGAAAGCTAGGTAAGGCTGTTTAAAGTGTTGCTCAGCCAAATGGATGGTCCCAGCATTATCATCATGTTAAGCTTTTAAGAAAAGTCAGAGGCCAAACTGCATCTAAATCGATCTGGTTGGTGTCAAAACAATGCAGTATCACTCTGTAAGCTGCAGTTTAGGCATCAGTTAAGTCATCATTTTCATTTCAACTTCAGTACCTGCTGGTCAGTTGGTTAACCTTAGCACATTTTTTTTTATATTTTGGAATAGTAAAAAATACTTTGATGAACACAGTAGCCCCGACTTATCCAAATACAGACATCAAGATCTTCTAGTTTTTGAAATTGTCTACCCACAGCTGATGGGTTTTATGTGTGTGGGAGGCTGGGAAATAAATTGAGGTCATGGAGAGAGCAGAGTAGGCCGAGCTTTAAAAATGTACCCAAGACATTTGGGATTTGAATCACACTGCATATACATTTGCTGTACAATGACACTCTTTCAGTATTTCTATCTTTCTATCTACTAACCAATATTGACATTAATATTAACCTAACAAAATTTACGATTTTTGTAGTTGAGAAGACAGTTGTAGTTAAAATGGACTGATCTCCCCAATAAGTAAACTAGAGCTGTGTCCTGTGGCATATTAAGTTTCTCATTTTAATTGAAATTATATTTTTTTTCTTGGCTGATAATGTGTTTATAGCTCTTGAAAACTAAACCAATGGCCTGGCTTTTTTTGACCTCTTTTGTGATGCACCCTGCATTACTTTTTATGGAAGAGGAATGTCCCAGCAACTTTATTTTAGGGAATGTAAAACAGTTCTGTATCCTAGAATAATTAATCTGATGCTAGCTGAGCTAGCAAGTCATTGCACAAGAGGGTCATTGAAATTCAACAAAAATGTAAATGTACAATAAATTGAAACTCAGTAATTTTTTTTTAAATAAATCCATTCATTTAATAACTTATGTTACTCAGGCAGTAGAAAGTTTTGTCCACTTACCCATATAATACTTTACTCTTTTGCGCTCTACTGTTTACCAGTTGAGTACTTTTAAGCGTAAAAAGTGGGTTTCAAGTTTTTCTGTCTTACTGCAGCAATTCAGGCTTTGTCAACCTCTGACATTTATTATAAGCATAACAGATATAGTGGGGATCGAAAGTTTGGGCACCCCAGGTAAAATGTTATATTGTTGTGCATAAAGAACCCAAGGAAAGATTGTAAAATCTCCTAAAGGCATCAGTTTAAAAATGAGACATCCTTTTAATATGTAAAAAATAATGTAAAAAAATTAGGCTTTATTGCCATCATTTACTCTTTACTAATGGTGCATGCAAAAGTTTGGGCACCCTGCGGAGTTTATAGTGTGCACCGCCCCCTTTGGAAAAGCTGAGACCTGACAGTGTGATGTATTGTTCAGTCATCGTTTGCAATGACCAGGTGATTTCAATCTCAAAGATTTGAAATAATCTGAGTCATGTGACCTTGCCCCAACAATCAGCGTCAAAGGTTCTTCCAAGCAGTCGTCCAGAACAATGAAACTAAAAACAGTTGATGCTCACAAAGCAGGAGAAGGCTATATGAAGATAGTAAAGCGTTTTCAGATGGCAATATCCTGTGTTTGGAATGTCATTAAGAAATGGCAGTCAACAGTCAGTGGAAGTTATAAAGCAACATCTGGAAGACCAAGAAAAATCTCAGACAGAGCAGCTTGTAGGATTGTGAGAAAAGCAAGTCAAAACCCACGTTTGACTGCACCATCCCTCCAGAAAGACCTGCAGACTCTGGAGTTGTGGTACACTGTTCTACTGTCAAGAGATACTTGTACAAATATGGTCTTCATGGAAGAGTCATCAGAAAACCTCTTCTACGTCCTCACCACAAAATTCACCATTTGAAGCTGTCAAATGAACATATAAATAAGCCTGATGCATTTTGGAGACAAGTTCTGTGGACCGACGAGGTTCAAATGGAACTTTTTGGCCGCAATGAGCAAAGGTACGTTTGGAGAAGAAAGGGTCCAGAGTTTAATGAAAAGAACATCTGTCCAACTGTTAAGCATGGGGGTGGATCAATCATGCTTTGGGCTTGTATTGCAGTCAGCGACAGGAAACATTTCACCAGTAGAAGAAAGAATGGATTCCACAAAATCTCAGCAAATTTTGGACACTAACTTGATGCCATCTGTGATAAAGTTGAAGTTGAAGTTGAAGAGAGGATAGGACGGGATCTGCAAATTAATAATGATCCTAAACACACCTTCAAATCCATGCTGTCTAACATTAAGAGGTATAAACTGAAGGTTTTTCAGTGCCCTTCCCAATCACCTGACCTCAACATCATTGCTCTTTTCAGGCCTATCCAAAGATTTTCAGTGAGTAACAAACATCCCAGAAATCTCAAAGAACTGGAAGACTTTTGTAAAGAAGAATTGATGAAGATACCTCAAACAAGAATTGAGAGACTCTTGGCAGGATACAAAAAGCATTTACAAGGTGTGGTACTTGTCAAGGGGACAATACAAGGTACTAACTGCAGGGTGCCCAAACTTTTGCACACACCATTATTGTGTTTTCTGTTATTTTGAAAGGGTAAAGGATGGAAAGAAAGCCTTTTTTTTACCTATTAAAAGGATGTCTCATCTGTAAACTGATGCCTTTAGATTTTTCAATTTTTCTTTGGGTTCTTCATCCACAAAAATATATAATTTTACCTGGCATGCCCAAACTTTCGATCCTCACTGTACTTTTACACACTGAGACACTTTTTCTTGAAACAATGTCTTGTTGAATTTAAAATGTCTTCTTTGTTAAGCCATCTCTAACATAAAATATTTCTCTTTATTTTTTCCCTCCAATTTTGATCCACTCTCACCCATGTGTTCTCCACCTTCAGTTTGGTGTTGATGAGGGAAGCAGAGCCAATAGGAAAATTGTTGTTGGTCATCGACCCTGTCCAAGCAATGAGGAGATAATCCCACCAAAGTTCTGTGACAACAGGATCGTGTCTTCCAAGGTAAGTTGCCCTGGACAGCTATGTTCACAATTGACTTCTATGCAAGCTTTGTTTTACTTAAAGGAAAATAAATAAAGAAATTTCAGGATACAATAACATTTGATGACTCTGATCAAATTTAAATATTATTTGGGCTCTTTTGCTCGCCACATACTTTGAGTATCGTTTGTACAAATGTGCCACACACCTGACTTGAGGGTTGCTTCCTCCACCTTCATTTTTTTGTAATATTTTTAATTCTGTAGACATTAATTTGTAAGGAATTGCTCAGTTCTACCAGTGCACATGAAATTTTCTTTGTGCACAGATTAAAGCATTCTAGACTGAGGTGTGAACCGAATCAGTGGTCTATGGATATTGTGTTATGGCCTGACTGATGGCTGTCTGCTTGTTGGTGGCTCACCCAGATGACATAGAAATTACCAAGCAATGTATTTACCTATATTTGTGCATAAAGATGCTGTGCTACTAGTGTTTCTACTACTGAGTGGTAAAAAGACTCCTGAATCAGTCCCTACAGAGTTGGTCACTACATTGTAAAGACACGTCTAAAACCAATACATAATTTGTTATTAAACAAATGAGTTTAATTAAGCTACTAAGGTCACGTCCTCTGAAATATTCCTAGAAATAAAAAGCAAGGCAGATAAATTGCTGCCATTCAGACAACAATAATCAAGGCATAAAAACATGGCATGACTATAAAACACTCGTCCAATAAGTGTGGTAGCAAATCTAGTGCTGTGTCAGAACGACCTGATGACAAAGACAAATGTCATTAGCGAGATAGCACTTAGTCAAGATCTGAGCCTACAAGGAGCATAAATGCAAAAAGTCACATATCTTAGATTCCAATTTAGCAGGATGTTTAGACTTTCTGGATCTTAAGACAAACAAAAATATCATTTAAAATTGCGTTGACACTCTTCTGTCTGTAGAAAACTCATACTGTTACCTTTTGATAACTAACCTTTATAATTGTGGGATTTGGCCCTTTTTTTGTTCGTCAAAGCATTTTTCACAATATTTGTTTTTGCTATTATGTAAAAAATATTTCAATTCTGAATACAAATTTCTAAATTGCAGAGCTGTTTAAATTTAAAATAGACTAGAAGATTCCTGAACATTTCTCACGTATATATTTGCTCCCTACCCAGAGTGAGATTTAGTCTGTCAAGAATAGTTGATTGGCAGAAAAATGCTTTCATTGTCTTAGGCCATTCTTTGTCTATTTTTCTTGGGCTTTAATTAATGTTTCTATGACAAAACCCTACCATATCCAATGGAAACGACAAGCATGGACAGGTGTTGTTTTTTTCTGGTCAGTGGATATCATAGATGAAAGGAATGAGGAAGGGGTGGAAGAGAAATATGGCAGAAGGATTTACGGTTGCTGCAGTGCTTCCTGCTGAAGAGGGGCAAATCAATTGGCCCCCTGACAGCATGTCAGGGTAAACAGTCTTTAATTACCCCAGCTGTAGTGTTTATGTTACCCCTCTGCTTCCGCCCTTCATCTAGTTTTGCTTTTCTGTACTGACCACTTACTGCTTTTCCTCTTCTACTGTTGCTGCAATTCCATACTCAGTCCCCCTACTGCTGCCAACCCACCCCCCCATTTTCTCATTACTTTTACCCCTTTTTTTCCGACAAAATGGGATGGGCCATTCTGCTGCCGCTGCATTTCAACCATTTCCCATGCAGGCAGTCTGCTAAGTCAGTGTCGCCTTGCTCTTTCTGTGTGAGTGTTTCAGAGGTACATGTGTCTATATTAGGATCTTTAGTGTGTTAACTTGTTTTACAGAACAGTTGCCAATGGGACAGTATTCAGCATTCCCCTAAGAATTGTAACACTAGTCATGACCGCTTAAAAAAATGACAAAAGCAATCTGATAAGTTCAATAGCTTTTTATTCAGAAGTAGCCAAAGAAAGTAGATAAGTCAACGACCAAAGTCAAGTGAATACCTGAAGTCCCAATAGTCCGCCTGTGTCCCCAGGCTGTAAAAAGAACAGAGAGATGAAAGCTTTTGAAGCTGCGTGCCTATTTTACTTCTCCAGCTCAAACATAATGCATGACAGACTGTGAAAGTTAAATAATTTTTAATCTTTTTGATCTCACCAAGCCTTTCTTTTGGGTTACAGAATTTTCACTAAACACATGGCATGCCTTTTAGCCAAAAAGCAAAAAAACAAAACAAAAAAAAAGTAGCAAGAAATTGTGATACCCATTTTTTTTCATTGTGACGTTAACCCATTTTATTCTTTTTTTCCCCCCAATGCAGTATACAGTCTGGAACTTCTTACCAAAGAACCTGTTTGAACAGTTTAGAAGAATTGCCAATTTCTACTTCCTTATCATCTTCCTGGTGCAGGTAATGCTTTTTAAGTGTGCCAAACCAAACAAAACGGTTTTTGTTATTGATTTCGTGGATGCCTATTATGTACTTACGTATGTGTTTCAACTGTATGTACATTTGTGTTGTTGAGGTGGGACTTGGATTTCAGTGTAAGTCTTTCTGCTCTTCTGGAAATTGTGTCAGGGAATTTACTACTATATATCTAAAATGTGTTTATGTGTTAAAACATAACTGAGAATAATTTAAAGTCCTCTTAGCTTGGGACTTCTTAATCCTGGTCCTTAGGAGTTATCCTCCTAAATAATTTCTTTGTGAATAGACAGGCCATAATCAGTGAGGTTGCACATTGTCAACTTGCTGATAATTCTGTGTGTGAATTAAAAAAAAAACAAAAAAACACTGTGTGCAAGATATTTGCAAAAAAGGAGGAGGGAAAACTGTGGTAAAATTAAAATCAGAAGAATTCAGGAACTGTGCAAGATATTTGCAAAAAGAGTGAGATGAATTTTCATTATTGTATGAGTGGAAAGTGGAAGTTTGCTTTTAGGCTGTTGTTGCATAGAGTCAAATTCTACAGTAAAAGCACACATACGTAATCCACATTCAGTGAATCTGTTTAATTTGCCAAAAACAAGCTTCAATCAAATAAATTAACTGTGCCATTGTCCTCTTTAAACTAACAACACACCTCCTCACACAAAATACCAAGGGTCTGACACTCACAGAGTGGGATTTCATGCCTCAACATGAGTCTGTCACTCATTTTCATTTCAACTTTTACTCATTTACTCTATAGCTGTTTTTTTATTTCAGTTTTGGTGGCAATTTTCCATTTTTAAAAATAGTTTCATCTAATATCAAGACAAACTGAGCCAGACCCAACAAACATCTGCAGTGTTTTTGGCTTACTTTCAGCCTTTATTCCCTGGCCCATTCAGTCTCAATTTTAGTTGAAAGGCAAATCAATTCATAAATTTCATGAATTATTATAACTTTGTGTTAAGAAAGGGAACATTTTCAGAAATAAGATTTGAACTCTTGCAATAAAGATTATTGGAAAAGCTGTTCGTGCCTGAAGAAATAACCTTTTTAACCTAAATCCATTTACGAATTAAGGATTTTGTATTCTGAAAATAACAATTGGTTTGATTTTTGTCAACACCATCAAGCAGATTTAACAATACTGTTTATTATTTTAATAAGGCACTGTTCCAAAACAAATAACTGACATTGTCTGCATTATTAGTTTGCTAACATGCTTGATACAGGCTTTGAAAAACATCAATTTACATTCAGTGATGGATGGAGAAAATCGTGACAGGATGTGAGAAGTGTGTACCTCATTTGAATGTGTCATTACATAGGTTTGAAAATGCCTTAACTTCCTCTTATGGGAAATCCTGTGAAAATGTTTTTTTTTCTTGCTCCGTCTTAAAAGATATAAGTTTAAATAGAATTTTTTTTTTTTTTTTTTTTTTACAGTAGGTAAGTTTTCTGCCAAACCAAATTCTGACATAAATTGCACAACATTTTGCATTAGAGTTTAAGCTGGATGAGATGTATATATTTTGTAGGTTTTATTATTGAAAACGCAAAGATTTTATCTTTAGGAAATGCCTTATTGCTAGTTTTCTCCAAGGTTCAATGTTTAAACCAGAGCAATTTCAAGTAAACACTTTAATCCATACTTGATATAGCCTTTCTTTGCTTTTTAAAATCTTTTTTTTTTTTTTATTAATGTTTAATTAGGTAATACTTTCCAAAATAAATCTTCCTGCATGAAGCCAAACTATTATTTTCTTTTGTCATTTGGTTTTGGTTTATTTTGCTCTTATTTATATATTCTTACAGCAATAGAAATCATGTGATGCAGAGGACGGCTGGCCAAAATGTGGTTTTCCTTTCCACATCCTTTTCTCTTTTCTCCAAACTGACCTGAACAAAAAAGAACTAAACCAATCTAATTAGGCCAAAAGAGGACACATTTTTTTGCTGTCTATATCCATTCCTGGTTTCGCATCTGTCATTTCTAAATTTATCTTTTTCTGATCCATGGAAATAGGCGGTCCTCTTTTCTTTTTTTTTTTAGCACCAAAGCAGAAAACAGCCCTGTAGTATAAACAGGCCTTGGCACTGGGCCTGAGTTCAGTGGGGATGGTGGTAGGGAATGCGGTTGTTTTATTCTCTTTTCCCCTTGAAACTGACATCAGCCTTAATTAGTGTCAGTTTTCAGTAGTCTGTTCCTACAGTGAAGTAAAAATAATCTTTAATATTTTTTCTAAAAAAAAACATCTATATATTCTAGAGACAGATGGGAAGATGAAGCATGTTTATCCTCTGTTTCATCCTGACATCTCCTTAACCAATCTTAAACGCACCTTTTAAACGACTGTTTTATCATTATTGCAAATATTTTCTGTACATTTCAGTTAAAGCAGTGCTTGTAGTTAAAAAGCAAACAAAAAAAGCTATCACGTTTGCATTACTCAGACTTACTCCTTTTTTTTTTTTTTTTTGTTTACAAGGATTTGCTGCTACTGTATGTTTCAAATGTTTGTGCTAGAGTATGCTATATGTGTATGCTTTTCCACATGACGTGAGTCAGTGGGTGTCCTCAGTTTGCTGATAGTGTTTACCCATTCTTCAGGGAAGTTGGCATTTCTCCACTAATCCACTCTCCAGAGGGCTACTTATTCTAACCACTCAGTTTTTCCCCTTTTTCCCATGCAGTCTGCTTTTTTAAAGTTTTTGTTTTGTTAGAAAAAGGTATGTAAATCAAGCCTTTGTGTTTCATTTGTATTTAGCAGACCAAAATAAACAACCATGCATAACTAAGATAGTGCAAATGCTCCATCAACCATGTGCCATTTAAATTCTAACTTTCTTCTATCGTCTCCTTTTTTTCCCCTTATTTTCTTAAGCATTTTGTTTATGTCTATCTTTCTTTCTCATTTTCTGCCTCACATAACCCTCCTCCATCTCTCTGCAGAGCTACACTGCTGACGTCAGCAACCAGGGAGCCCTCTGTACTCTTGAGCGACACAAATAGACACAAGCTGATTTAAAAAAAAAAAAAAGTACCACTCTTCTATAAATAGCCTCTGCATGCCTTTGCTTGAATTTGATCGAACCAGAATTGTGAGGGAGTGTAAAAATGAGAGCAGGAGGAGAGAGTGACTGGGTAGGAGGACACCAGGACCCACAGCACTGCCCGGGGTACCCTAGAGACCCGCTATCTGTCTATCTCCATGACACACTTTCCAGCTCAGATGAAGGGCTTAGTGCTGCTCTGCTCTGCTACTCTGATATCACACCAGCACATCAGCAGCAGGAAACTGCAGAGATTTTTTTTAAGGGGGCTTTTCTGTTAGAAGAAAAGTATTCAAGTATCTAGGAATAATGAATGCGTAATTGCAGGTAATCTCTAATAAACTAAGAAACACAAGTTCAGCATTTTGCTTCATAGCAAGCTATTGTGGAAGATTTGACTATCTTTCTATCAAATCATAAATGTACAAATGCTATCAAAATGGGAACAAGCTGTTTTAAGACAACTGTTGAGACATCACTGATAAAGTTGGCCTCTTGAAAAATGATAGGCTTTCTTTCTACTGCAGATTTTTTTTGTGTTCGCTTGTTCAGACTACTTCATGCTTTAGCGAACAGCCATTAGAGCCCTCTTTAAAGGACCATTACAGCGGTTCCAATTTTACCTTAAATGTCAGAGCTTATCCTCAGTTAACCTTATCATATAGTGGGAAATACTTTTGCAGGGACCAGCATGAAAACTTGTTAGTATTGCAAATTTAGGGACTTATTCAATTAGTTTATGAACTAATTTTGATTGATTATAACCTTTCATTTAATTTAGAAATTGCTGACAAAGCAAGCCTTGCTATGGCTGGTTGCAACAATAGACAATGTTCTACAGAAAGTTATGGGACTGTGCAGATCAAGGGTCAATGAGCAGAATACAAATGAGTCTTCTTAAAACCAGGAACATATTTGGTTAATCAGCCACCATTTGTCTCTCTATGATCTAGAAAAAAAGATGTTTCTGGTTTTTAGTTTAAATAAAATACACTTTGAACACAGTTCTCTCTCTTGTTCTTTATTGATGTTCATAATTAAGACATTTAGAAGTAGATTTTGGTGTGCCAAACATTATCTACACACTTTAAAAAATAACAACCACACTTGTAAGACTTGTAAAAAATGTTGCACTTGGTAGGGATTGAACAGCAAAGAAAAAGAACACGGAAATGGTGGAGGAAGAAATAATTGAAAAAAAAAAAAATTCAAAAAGAAAAATACCAGAAGCGTAAACACACAGGCCATGATCTGGTGGGCTGGTTTCAGTGTTGAAGACGGCTACACCCTTGACTGCATCTTTAGCTTCCTGCAGAAGGACACATGCAAATAACATTCAGAAGAATATGGATGCAAAATATAACCTTATAACTTCCATTTACCATTATGATTAAATACAGATTTTAATCATAACAATAATTTTATTAAGTGGCTGTAGGATTCATTTTATTGCTCTGACAGTAACACTGAATAGGACAGCATTTTTTTCTGTGGTGACTTAGATTTCTTGTCAAAATTGTCAAATAATTTTGAAATTTGATTGTAAACTCATAATTACCAATAAATGAACCATGATCATTCTTTTTTAGTGTTAAAATGTGTTAGTGTTAGATGCTAAACTAACTGCTCTATTGTAGTCCATCTACTGAAGCTGATGTGGTCAGTGGCAAACTTAGCAGTTTTGGGGGCCCAGTTAAACAATAACATAGGGCCCTCTGCAGCAGTTGTATTAATTATTTCTAACTAAAATCCTTACCTAGGTTAAAACGTTAAACAACTACTTTACTGGTCTGCTTTTAGACAGAACCATTGTCAAGAATCCAAATGTTTTGATAAGCATGTCAAATATAAAATCACAATTTAATGTTTTAAATCCATTATTTTTACTTGGAAAAAACATTTATCGATTGTGCTAATCACTCATCATTTATTATGCTCATTATTATTACTTAATTATGAATCACTGAACAAATTAGATGTTTTAGTCTTTAAACAAAAGCACTTAAATGGTGAAACAAAACAGTATTCCACCCATGTGGAGTGATCTTAATAGGAAAAAAAATAAAGAAATGTTTTCAATGGTATCATTTTCTGACCCTCACATTGCCTTTCCTTTCCTGTCATGTCCCTTTTTCTCATTCTTGACTTTTTGTCTTCTTATTGAGTGTTTTTGATTCTGTTCTTATTCCTATTTTGTCTTTCTTCAAGCACTTTTGTAAGTATGGCAACACATTTCTTGTTTTTTCTTTGGCTGTTCCTTTTTTTTGACAGCCACTTGGATAAATGCTTTTTAGGTGATTTAAGTGATTGCCTACAAATGCCTAATGGTAAATCCTCCCCTGGATGTGGTCATGTCAGCTGTTATTTGGATTACATTATGAGGTTAAAGAGAGCTTTCCTCCAGAGTACTCAATTGCCTTCTTGTAACCCTGAACACTGCATGAGAATTAGTCATTAACACAGGTACCTCATAGAACTGACAATAGTCTGTATTTAAAGAAAAAGAAAAAGCACAGCATGTGTGCATTTAAAACTAAAGTTTATACCAAGTCTCTGAAGCGAGCTTTATAGTTTTTGGTCGTCACCATCCCAGACTGCTCTGTCTCTAAATCTCATCCCTTCCAAAACAGACAAGTGGGCTGTCAATGTAGTGTTTCATTGACAGTAGGTACTTGATAATAACAGGACTACCTTTGTTTTTGTTTTTTGTTCTTCTGATCAGAATATCAATGAGCTGGATGGGTTGTGTACGAGTAATAATCCAAACATCTCTGTGAGGAGAAAAAAAATCAGGAATGTTGAGGGAAATCCAATTGCTGATTTGAAAGAACTCACTAATGCATTAAGCTGCTTGTGTTTTTGAGATTTCCTCGTGTTGGACCTTTTGTAACATACTTTATTTAGCTGTTTGGTCATTAGTTCAGAATTATTACAGAATTCTAACCCTGATAATGTCACCACATGTCCTCAAACTATGTCTGATTGTTCCTGTAGTACTTTCTGTGTGAGTAAGAGGAGTTTGACAAAGCATCCTTTCTGTCTACCTCTCACATCTTGACGGAAACACAATCATGTTGGCGTGCCAGTCAGCTTAGTGCTTAACTCATTTGACTAAAAGTTCTGTGTCTCATGTTTCGTTGTGACTAACAAGCATTGGAAAAGCTCATAAAAGTGGACGACACCCTACATTTACAGAGAGAACTTTTCTTTAAACAGTCACCACACACAGCTCTTGCAGTTGTTACAGTCATGCAGTGATATTTTATATTGATGCAAAAGCACAGATTTTTAAGTTGAAGTTCATTTGTCCTAAAATTAACATTCAGAGACACGTTTTTTTTTTTTCCTTTCAGGTGATAGTGGACACCCCCACCAGCCCAGTCACCAGTGGCCTACCTTTATTTTTTGTAATTACAGTAACTGCTATCAAGCAGGTAAGATACAACTTAATTTGTCAGATAATTGCTAGTAGCTGATACTTTTTCTAAATGTCTAACTTGTACAGTCAGCCATGTCCTCATTTCCTGGTTATCTCTCATTTCCACATAACACATTAAGTCCCTCTGCTTTTATAACTCCCCTGCTGTGATTTTAGTTTAAAGGATCAGAATAATGGTCTCTTGGGTTTTGCTTTAGTGTGCTCTGTTGGGGAGTTCTGATTGGGGTGAAGATGTATTATCCTTTAAAGAAGTGTAAGTGAAAGAAAGAAAGGAAGAACAAGACTGTAAGACAAAACAAGTTAACATGCAGTGTCCAAGCTTCACATGTACTGTTGTCACGCTAGCTTTTTATTTGGTTGTACTGCTGGGGCTTTGCAATTCATAATAGTGGGTGGGCTTCCTTCCTTAATGCTTTGGGAAGCACTGGAGCTCCCTCAGCCAGGCTTTGAAGTCGGACACCTGGGAAGCATGCCTGGCAATATTAGTCAGGTGGAGGGGAATTCTACTGGCCATCTGTGCAACGCTTCCCCTTCTTGTTTCCTCCCTGGCTCTTCTCCACATTTCTCAAGTAGTTATACCACATTCTGGCTCAGCCTGCATACACAGTGTGCCATCCTCCTTTTACCCCCTCCCATCACTGCACCATCTTCCATCACTATCTTGATGTTTGTTGGAAGACAACATAACATTTTGTGCCTAATAAGACTGCAGCACATTTTTTTCTTTTTTGGGGGGGGATTTTGCACCACCTGACTCAGGATTATTGTTTGAATGCACTGCTGGGCATGCTCACTATCACATTTTGCCCCTTCAGGCACACGTTGATGAAAAACTCCTTCAATTGAAAGTGTATGCGTGATATATTTTATAAACATCTCCTGAGGATATATGGCAATGTCTTTTATACATTTTGTTTTTCGTTGTCCTCAAACTTTTTGCTGTCATGCTCTTCTTTTCTGAAGCCAACATTTTTTTCTACCCCCCCCTCCCAAGTTTGACAGCCACTGCTCCACCATGTCACTTTGTATTGGTGTCAAAGCTCTTAGTGTCCTGAGGGGACGAATGCCAACGTGAAAGTTTGTTCTTTTTTGTTGTACTAAGCAAATTATACAATTCTGATTTTGATATATTGCCATAGGGATATGAAGACTGGCTGCGGCACAAGGCTGACAATGAGGTGAATAAGTATCAAGTGACAGTGCTAGAGGACGGGAAGAGGATAGAAAGCGAGAGTGAGAAGATCAAGGTACCTTTTTACAGAAGATGTTTTTTCTTGGATCAAAGAGAAGCTGCTGGCTCATTAGTGTGATTTATATTTGGAATATATTCACAGGTAGAACATGTTCTGTCCAGCAGACAGAGCATGTTCTACCTGTAAATGTAATGAGCCTATTAAGTATTTAAACATGAATCTGAAAGTAATTAATCTGTCAAGACTCATATGCTACCAGAAACCTGAAAGTTTTTTATGATACAACAAAAATAGGCTAGTTTTGTTACTTGGGCTTTTTTTTCTTTTGATCTAATTAGAATTGATGTTGTTCTTCAATATGTTTACATGTTTCAATCACAACTAGACTGATGAATTGTGTCTCTTTTTCATTAATTTACCTCTAATATCTCTACAATCTATTTATTAATGAACCTCGGGGTCACGTGGCTTGAATTTAATCTTAACGTACATGTTTGACAGATCTAGAGAATTTCTTTTTTTTTAAATTATCATTATTATATCAATAAAGTGAGACATTTTTATCCTGATTTAAAGCAGTATTAGAAATGCATTCAAGCATTTCTAATGCTAATCCTAGCAAGCTAATCCCAACCGGTTTATCACTGAATCTGTTCAGGTGGGAGACATTGTGGAGGTAAAAGAAAATGAGACCTTTCCCTGTGATTTAATACTGCTGCAATCTCATCGAGATGACGGCACATGTTTTGTGACCACAACAAGTCTGGATGGCGAGTCCAACCATAAAGTAAGACGCATTCCTATCCCCCACCTTCATTATTTAAATCCAATGTCTCAAACAAAAGATGACATTTGAAAGTGTTTATAGCAAAAGTGTTTCCCTTTTCTGAAAAAGAAAAGAAAATCATCAAAGTTAAGCTAATAATGTACAGCTTTATAAAGTCTAATGTGAAAGTACATCAAGATGTTTTGTAATTCTATGAGGAAATCCTGTGAATTTTAGGTGCTTTATTTAAACCTGGTTGGTGTCAGAAAATCAGTACATGCTAAAACACCTAAACATTGAGCTGTTGAGTCATTTATTTATGAACAACACCAAACTCAAGAAATGTTGCCAGTGGAAAAAGAATAATCAAACTTCATTAATAAGTTTTAATTGCATCTTTTGGCTTTTTGCAAAAACAAGACTGTGGTAAAACTTATGTCGCTGTGTGATCTAGTGTGTCCTTAAGGTAGCTTAAGCAAACCAGACAACTTAAAGCCTAAATAAGTGACAGTGATAAACATGTTCATGAAAAAACATAACAGATTGAATAATTGTGCATCACTGTTAAGGGGCTTTAAAAATGAAAAGTGGTTAACGTCCAGGAATAGAATTAAAGTGTTTAAAAAGCCATAATTTATCCAAAGAAAGCCTTTAGATGCTCTTTAAAAGATTAATAACCTCCTCAGAAACTGCAGAATAGTCTTGCTTATAAAAAAGTGTATTAGTTTGTCACTTTAAATAGTGGTTTTCTGTTCTTATATTACAATCTTGTGATAAAAAGCTTTGTCTTGCTCCTTAGTAGGCATATTCTTTTTCTTTTGGGTAACTTTCTAATTTTTTACATTTTGAATAAAAAACAAAGGAATCCACATGGCTACCTGACCCAACTCAGTCAAAACTCATGCTCTGCTTTGTCTCTGACACTTCCACTTATCTAGACTCATTACACAGTGCCAAACATTGAGAGTGATCTGGAATCTCTCACTGCCACCATTGAGTGTGAACAGCCACAGTCTGACCTTTACAAGTAAGTCCTAACACATTTACACTGCAATCATCGGATGCCTGTGGTTTGCCAGGCTACTAACTAACACAAGTGTCTAAAGTCAGACACAGAGATTGGAATAGAAAGACTTGGTTTGTCTAAGATCGGTAATGACAAAATTTGCCTCAATACTGAAATCTTAATTTTTTCTGAAATCTAACTTTTTTTCCCCCCTTAGTAGAGGGCATTTGGTTTCCTCTTATGATTGAAATGATTTCACTTAGCTTGTAGCTTGTGAGGTGTTATTAAGTTATGAAATATTCAGAGTCAATAAAAACAACAGCATGTTTCAGGCAGCAATTAACTTCCCTGTGTTCCTCTGCACTGATGTATGGTTTGCTGTTTTTTTTTAAGTGATCAAAACTTTGAAACCTAAAGTTCCAATGCACTCCATTGGTAAAACAATGTGATGTGTAGTGAGACTGTTATTGTTTTTGTGGTGTCTTGAGGAGCACAGCTTAGACACCACACTAAGGAAAGGCAAACACAATCTTGGCTTGTCTTCCATATGTTCTTTACCTGCTGTCAATCTTGGCATTCCTTGAATCCTTTAAAGACCCACTCTGATAAAAACTGTGTTCATGGTGTTTTTAACATGTTCTTGTGGCTTTTTTCTTCATAATGGAGGGGACATGTATAAAGTCAATTAAGATTAAAATTGCATTACTGAGTATTTATTTATTCAGATTGTTGTGAACCAGGAGTAGACAAAAAAAAAACCCTGTTTGAAAAAGATTGTAGTTGTCCAAGCTGGCAGTTCAAAACTGTATGGCTAGATTGCTTAAATATTGGTTATCGTTTTTGTAGCACTGGTAATGTTAGGCAGGAGTGTAAGGGACTGTAAGTAAGTGGGAGAGAGTGCAAACAGATGGATGATGGGAAATGGGGATGGGTTTACTCCCTGCCAACAGTCCCGCCCACAGCTTAGAGAGGAATTTCTGATCAACTCTTTCTGCTCTGCAGAAACTATGTCCTCGAAAACAACACCGGTTATTTGATTTAGGCTAAAAACGATATAATCATTATTAAAAGACCACTAGGAAGACTTTTAAAGTAGGTCAGATAACCAGTGGAACTTTTAATTGTAGAATGGTCAACAAAGTCATTCTTTACCCAAACTTTTTTTAAAAGATTCTTCAAATCAGGGCATCTTTATTGTTTGTGCCTCATTAAATGCCCTCTCATTACCCTCAGTTGTGTTTTGAATGGTTGATTGATATGTTATCAAATCCTATTTAAGAAAATCAGAAAAAAAACATCTGACTTTCAAGCTTTCTGTTGCCTAAGCCACTCTCATCTCTACGTTACCTATATTTCAGGTTTGTGGGCCGCATGGACATCTACAAAGACAACCAGGAGCCCATATTCAAGTGAGAGGATTTTAGGGACCATCTCAGCTCCCTTTAAGTGAAAGCTAAACCAAAATGCAGTTTTTTAAAGCACCCATTTGTTTGCTTTTCTTCACCAACAAATCACTACTTCATTGATCCTTCATTAAGGAGAAGCTTTAAAGTTAAAACAAGCTGGCAAAGCTTAAGGCACTTCTTTCAAAGCACTCCCACTGGCATTCATCATTGACTACTTGTTAATGGCCATATAAACAAAAGCCAGTGTCCTTTTTTAAGAGCAGCAGGGCGAGTCTGAGCTTGGACTGCATTCATACTGTCGCTGCATTTCTTAGGACACCCGCCAGGTTTCCATTAAGAATATAGGTGGTTTAGGGATTCTGTTTGACCTCACAGTTTGATCTTCTTGCTGTGACAATGCAGGTCTTTGGGTCCAGAAAACCTTCTGCTGAAAGGAGCTACTTTAATGAACACAAAAGTAATATATGGTGAGTCATTATGACAGAGATAATTGCTGAAACGTGTTTATTATGTGAAGTGCTTTTGCCCCATGGTTGCATTTTCTGTCTCCAGGCGTTGCAGTTTACACTGGCATGGAGACAAAAATGGCTCTCAACTATCAGGGCAAATCTCAGAAACGATCTGCTGTGGAGAAGTAAGCTAAGATAAAAATGTGACCGCAAGCTCAGCAATGATAATTATTTGTGGTCTTTAATGGTCATTTATATTTCCAGGTCCATCAATGCCTTCCTTCTAATCTACCTTTTCATATTGGTGAGCAAGGCCCTTGTGTGCACTACACTGAAGTATGTGTGGCAGAGCAAGCCAGGACAGGATGAGCCATGGTACAACGAGAAAACCCAGAGAGAGAAGGACACCAATCTGGTGAGCTCAAGTTGCAGAAAGATCTGTTTTTAAAGTTGAAGTTTAAGATGAATCAAATTTCTTTAACAACACAATAGCCAAGGGAGCTTGTGAGCCATAAATAGTAAAGAAAGCACTGTTTGGATTATGAACTTCCTTTGTTTAAAAGATTGGAAGAATATATGTCTAGAGCAGCACTGGAAGCAGCACTTGAAAGCATTTTATACTGAGAGCTATAAAAAGTACTAGCAAGTTCCATCATTGTTTGATGCATTCATTGTTGAACTGTTTTTCTACCACAAATGACAAATATCAGTCATGAGTTTCATTGTTATTTGGCTTAGCTAGCCACTTATTTTGCACCATTTTGCTGATTTTTCTGCTTTTAGTTTTGTTGTCAGCAAATGAAATGCAGCTCGATCCTATTGGGAGCTGATTGGCTCAGTGTTTTCCTTTATTCTAAAGATTTTACCCATGCGTCAGATTGATCTTAGCACTTCTATGTAGCAGCATATATGTCAATGTGATAATATCTGCAGTGCTGAAGACTTTTTCATGAAGATGTAATTTTAAAATGATGCAATAATGCTAGCGATAGTGGAACTATAGTTTTGAAATGACAAACTTCCTTAAGAAAGATGGTTTCTTTGTTTCATATGCTAAGAGAGTTATACCCTTGTCATTTTCTTCTTGATGCTATAAAAGATAAGATACTGAAGAACATACAAAAGACATTTCCAAATACACGCATGCTGCAATACAAGTAAAACAGCATTCCAACAAATGTTTATAAACTTTGACCTCTTTTCTTTTTGTCCTCCAGTATTTTACTTGAGTACATTGACAAAAAGAAACTAATTTTTGCTGTGGAGAGACTTGAGCGTTTGTCAGAAACCTTGAGAAAATGAAGATGCAGGCAGGCTAACTGGTTACTTCTCCACACTTAGTTTGCTTTAGACCTAATTTACCTTCAAAAAGCTTCTGCATTTAGTTGCATCAAAGTGTTTCTGTTTGTGGTTTCTTTTGCACTAAATGAAGCAGCTGATTTAGATCAAATCTTGGTTGTTCTGAATGATTTACTGTAAAATGTTAGCACTATTTATGACAGTTTAACACATGCTTCATGCACTACAGCAAAATCTTCAGAACAGTCATTTTAATGTACATTTGTACAAATGTACATTAACAGACCAAGCATACAGGCTTGGTTCTTTTACCAAACAATTTTCAACCTTTTGTATTTCTGAAGTTCCTGTTGTTTCAAGGAAAACTGGAATGTTTGTGATTGAAAGTGCAATGACTTTTTTATGCTGCTGTGTTGAAGTTGTATATTTCACTTCAGATGCTGAAGACTTTGTAGTATAGGGGCTCATTTGAAATTTGTTTGGGCTTTGAACAGTTTGCATTATGTCAGGTTTTTTTGGACATGTGGTGATACTGATATGTTTGCTCATTTGAAATTGTCAGTGGGGAGAATCTCTTGATGATGGTTTTCCCTCCAGAAGGGGGTTTGCCTCCTCAGAGGTTACTCTTAACCATGAAGGAAAAAAAGGCTGTGATTATCTGTCACTGTTGTCCTCTGTGGATATTCAGGCCTTTCCAGATCTCACCAGTTTATTCGTTTCTTTTGAGGCAAATGCAGTTTTGTTGTTTCTTAACAATCCTTATGTCTCTAAATTTGTTTTTTTCTCTTTTACATCCATAATGGCCTGTTCTTTTGCCTGAACTTTTTTGCATTTCACACACTGAGCTTTGCCATGATTCCTCTTGTTTAACTTTACTGTTTTTCTTTCTTTTTTTTCTCTACAGTACCTAAAAATGTTCACAGACTTCCTGTCCTTCATGGTGCTCTTCAACTTTATCATTCCGGTGTCCATGTATGTCACAGTTGAGATGCAGAAGTTTTTGGGATCCCTTTTCATCTCGTGGGATAAAGATTTCTTCGACACTGAAATCAAAGAGGGGGCACTGGTCAACACTTCAGACCTAAATGAAGAGCTGGGACAGGTCAGGCATGCTGAAATGTGGCACTCATGTTCTGTGGAACACTACAGTCATCTGTTTATCAAAAATCCTCTGGACGATGCAAGAGTTATGGAAAACACAAATTCACACATGTATTACTATAAAATACCTGTAAGCCCAAACATTCCTTTAGACGTCTATGCTTACCTCGTGTTACAAGACCTGCCTCTCAGCTCCATGTGAGCTCAAGTAACAGTGTCATTAGTTTCACATGCCTTTATAACAAATCTCACAATACAGATAAAAAGGAATTGGGGGGGAGGAGACAAGTCTGCACTTGTGATATTTTACCTCCAAATGCTTAAAGATTTTTATTTCAGTCCCAATTCCTCAGTATAGAAAACAGCAACAATTAAAAAAAGTGAAAAAAACCCAGCAACTTTAAATGATTTCCTTCACTGGCTTACATTAAGAAGAATCCAGATCTCCTGTTAAGAATAAGATGTCCATAAATATGTTTTTAAAGTATGCAGGCACACACAGTTGCAGCACATTTCATTCTAAAAAGACTGTTACAATTCCTGGACTGTATCAGCCAACCCAAAAGGAAATTGAGTTTATCATTTAGCTGTTTTGGCAGCAGCAGATGGAAGTATTCAGCAGAGGAGTGCTATGTATCATGTTTAGACAAGCAAATGCGGTTTCAACAAAGTGGCTGTTCCACAGATGTCTGCACCAGCCTTTTCTGACAAAATTCACATTCCACGCACCATTTAGCTCTCTCACAGATTTGCAAATGTAAAACACCTAAAAGGGCCACTCCATGCAAGTCTCTGTACATTTAACAGAACTGATTTGGCCACAGCTGTAGAGACGAAGACTTTTTAAAAAAAAATTGTATA
Organism: Adrianichthys oophorus; assembly: GCA_036245035.1. NCBI lineage: Eukaryota > Metazoa > Chordata > Actinopteri > Beloniformes > Adrianichthyidae > Adrianichthys > Adrianichthys oophorus. The sequence goes on from BSAI01000162.1 coordinate 5,043,007, forward strand.
CAGTGTCAGGTATTCCTGCAAAGTGTCCTGCGTAAAGATCAGTTACACTTAGTTTGCCAGATGATTTTTTAATGGCGATTCTCCATTAAACTAACGCAGCTCAATTCTTTCTGGAAGTAATTACTCAATGTTATTGTTGGAACCTGCTGGTTGAAAGTCTGTGCTCTTATCGATCTGAAGAAGATTTTTTTTCTTTATCACCACTCCTGTTTTCCTGCAGGTTGAATATGTATTTACAGACAAGACGGGGACGCTCACTCAGAACAGCATGGAGTTCATAGAATGCTGCATCGACGGTTTTCAGTACAAGCACCGGGACGCCTGCGATGAGCTGGATGGGTTCTGTGACACAGATGGACCTGTGAACAAAGTGCTTCAGAAAGCTGGCAAGGTGGGTGTTGTGGTGTCCCACCATCTGTTGTACAAATCACTCAAATACTGACATATGGTCATTACATAGCTTGTTACTCAGAAATACCCCTTGTAGGTCATGGAGGCATCCTCTCCTTGACATATGGACATATGCAGTTAACTCACAGGAGGAAAAGGACTGGCCCTGATGAGTCTTAATAGACTGCACTTGAACTTGTTTATAACGCCTCCATTCAGATAAGCGGTTGTAAATCAGGAACTGTATTACAACCTAAGCTACTGTTTATGACTCAATCACTGGCTGTAAGTATTAATGTCTTTTATGCTTCAAGTTGTCTGATCAACCTAAATGTGTAAACTCTTGTTTGTGTTTTTGCTACCAGGAGAAGGAAGAGCTATTTCTGCGTGCTCTTTGTCTGTGCCACACAGTCCAAGTAAAGGAGTCTGCAGAGCAGATCCAGCAGGATGGACTGACGGAACAAGTGGATGGTTCAATACTGGATGAAGCTCCGTCAGAAGAAGAGAGGGGTTTTATAGCTTCCTCACCAGATGAGATTGCTCTTGTCAAAGGTGCCATGAGGTAGGAATTTCACTGTTATGACTTGGCAATTTTTTTTATTGTTCCAAATAGGATTTTAAAAGCGAGCAAAGAAAAATCGTATTTCTTAGGCTCCATTTGTGGAGAAATGTATTCAGGTTGCACTTTTGTGTTTGTCTCCATCTGCAGGTATGGCTTCACATTTTTGGGTCTTGAAAGTAAAACTCTGAAAATCCGCAACAGGAATAAAGAAATTGAAGTGTAAGTATCTACACAGATAAAGAGTTAGATATGTTTTCTCTACATTTCAAGCATTTATAAAACTCCCCTCTTAACTTTACTTAACATCTTTCAAAGGTATGAGCTGCTTCACGTGCTCAACTTTGATCCAGTAAGGAGGCGAATGAGTGTTATTGTTAAAAGTTCATCAGGTGAGCCTAAGATTTATGCTTTCTACTTTATTTTAATTCTGTTTTAGTCTTCTCTATGCCTGTGACTTATTTGTTTTCTTTTACAGGCGAAACATTTCTTTTCTGCAAGGGAGCAGATTCATCCATCTTTCCTCGAGTCAAGCGGGAGGAGGTTGAAAGGATACGCTTGCATGTGGAGCGGAATGCAACAGTGAGTGTAAACCAACACATTTTTCTCCAATGTCCCAGTTGTAATAACTTTTGTATCAACTTTTTTTTTTTGCATTTTCACTGGTTAGGAGGGTTATCGCACACTGTGTGTGGCCTTCAAAAGTCTAAGTCCAGAGGAGTATGCCCAGGTGGATGAAGAACTAAAGGAAGCTAGATTGGCTCTGCAGGACAGAGAGGAGAAGCTAATGGCTGTTTACAACCAAGTGGAGTCGGAAATGGACCTGATAGGAGCTACTGCGGTGGAAGATCGGTGGGTGCAACCATACAACTGTTCATTAAAAAAAAACAGTTTCTTTGATATTAATGGATTTCTCTTCTTCATTAATCTGCTTTATGAGTATCATATTTGCTGTATTTCATTAGTGAAAATTCTGAATTGGATTAAATTGGTGTAAATGTTTTTAATAAATCTTTGTATCTTTATATTAAGTCTGTCCTCTTTTGCAGGGTTAACACTGCCACCTGGTGGTTATGTAGTTCTTAATTATCAGTGATGTGTTTTGACCTTTTCCAAAAAAATTGACTGTCATGGAAAAGTGTATTTGTTTTCTATAATTCCATTTAAAAAATATTTTTTATAGAATATACATTCAGTAATTGATTTCAAGCATTTATTTGTTTATTTTTACATAAATTGCAGTTCCACCTCATAAAACCCACTAAAATAGGATTTCAAAAAGAAGAATCTGCCCAAATTTTGCAGGATATGAATGTTTTAAACTGAGTTTCACCAATTAATCATTTACTAAACTCAAAGCACCTGCAGTGTCCCCACATGTCATCAAATTGGTTCAGTTTGGTTCTATTGTCTCAGTTTGGTTCAATATGGAGATAACTTCAGACTTAAACTATCCAGAAGACCATCACTGATCCTGTCCATAGTCTGGGTAAGCCACAAAAGGAGGTTTGCTGTTCACAGAGCGGTGTCCAACTCAGTCATTTTTTGGGGTGCAATGTACAGCGCTGGTGTTTGTAAATTCTGCTTTCTTCAGTCCAAAATCACTGCAACAGTCTAACAGAATGTTCTAGAAGACTTGATGATTCTTTCTGCTGACATGCATCTTCCAGCAGGACCTGGCCCCTGTCCATGCTATTGAAGTATTGAATACTGACATATCATTTTAGAGTGTTTTATTTTGATAATTTGTTGTGATGATAATCTCTGTCTTTATGTCTATGCAAAAACTATGAATTAAATGGTCATTTCTTCACAGTATTCAAGTTTTCAGAAATCATGTTTTCGTGGGTTTTGTGACCTGGAACTCAAATTTATGTAAAAATAAACAAATAAATACTACAAATCAAGAAAGCAACAGGCTCTGAATCTATAGTCTATGAAAGTTTTTAATTATTTGGAATTATGGATTTATTATTATTATTATTATTATTATTATTATGGATTATTATGGAAATGAATACATTTTTCCATGATATTCTAATGTTTTTGGAAAGGCTATATATATATATATATATATATATATATATATATATATATATATACACACATTTTACAGTATTCCCACAGAATATATAAACACGTTTTGTAGGTGAAATTCCTGTTTACATCAATGACAACCTTATTAGAGAATGGACCTTTTTTTTCTCCTTGTCCCATTAGACCAGTTGCGGTCTATGTAAACCATCAACAGCAATAAGATTTAGGAAAATCTTAATTTTTTTGTTTATTATTTTAGATTTTTTCTTTCAGTATTTAATCACCTAAAAGTTTATAAAAACAAATAGGCTCTCCTCTAATCTCTCCACCCTAAAGTTTCTTTTCTATATTTTTGGCTTTTATTTTGAAGGCTCCAAGAGGAGGCAGCTGAGACAATGGAAGCTTTGCAGGAAGCAGGAATTAAGGTTTGGGTCCTGACTGGGGACAAGATGGAGACGGCCAAGTCCACTTGCTATGCTTGTAGGTTGTTCCAGAGGAACACAGAGCTGTTGGAGCTAACTTTGAGAACTCTTGAGGACAGAGGGCGAAATCGCGAGGAGCGACTTCATGAGCTGTTACTTGAGTATCATAAAAAAGCTGTACAGGATGCACCACCAGTAAAAGCAGGCATCACTAGGTCAGTTCCTTTTTTTTCACCTGAACTCACTGAAATAACACATTGTGAGACATCCTTTCACGTGGACACTCTTCTGATTCAATGTTTTGTTCTGTGTTTTAGGAGTTGGTCTGGGACCAACCACGATTATGGCTTCATCATAGATGGAGCCTCTTTATCGCTGATGCTCAACTCATCTTCTGAATCCAAACCAAATCTCTACGAGACCCTATTCCTGCAGATTTGTCAGAACTGCACTGCTGTGCTCTGCTGCCGCATGGCTCCCCTTCAGAAAGCTCAGGTCAGAGCAATATTTCCAATAAAGGGTAGGCATTTATCCATCAATCACTTTTGCGTGAACATCCTGTGGCACCCTTTGTCCTGATTCTTTTATAGATTGTTAAAATGGTGAAGAACTCTAAAGGGAGTCCAATCACCCTTTCCATTGGAGATGGAGCCAATGATGTCAGCATGATTTTGGAGGCTCATGTTGGCATTGGTAAGAGAGCCACTCCTGTCCAAAATGCAGTGAAAAGTAGCTTTGTAGTAAAAGTGTCTCGTCTGCATTTTGGTGTTTCAGGTATCATGGGAAAGGAAGGTCGACAAGCGGTGAGAAACAGTGACTACGCCATCCCCAAACTCAAACACCTCAAAAAGCTTCTGTTGGCTCATGGACATCTCTTCTATGTCCGTATAGCTCACCTAGTGCAGTATTTCTTTTACAAGGTAAAAGAATCAGATTATTCAATGCTTTCTTAACAATATAATTTAGTTTATTGATGTAATATTCTCAATGGATTCCAAATGCATTTGACTTACACATTTGTTTATAAACTTCTTCTGCAGAATCTCTGCTTCATCCTACCACAGTTTTTATACCAGTTCTTCTGTGGGTATTCTCAACAAGTGAGTATTTCCTGAGTTCCTGCTGAGCTTCAGAGGTATTCCAAACATGAAAGGAGGCAGAGCTCCTAAAGTTCTCACCCTCTTGTCATTTAGAAAAAGCTTTTCACTTCTCTCGGTTTTCCTGCCTCACTCCTTTTAAACGTCTTCTGAAGGGATCCAGATGTGTCAGACTGAGACTTTAAAACTATCCTCAATACAGATTTTAAAGTAATGGCTGCCTTTTTACACCTCCATTTATTTGGCAGTTAATAGATTATATAATCTGTATTAAATATGCATCTGATTTTAAATTATCTGCATACTCAAACATCTAAATCATGCTCATTTGAATTAAGCCAAAAAATGTTTTAAAGCACTTTTCATACATTTATAACACATAGTGCTTTACACAATAAAATTCTCTTTGAGACTTCAAAACCATAAACAAAGACCTTCACATTTAAAAAAAATCTGGATAATAATGAAATAAATGTGGTTTGTGTTAATGAGTGTCTGAATTTTCCAGTCCAGCTGTTGACCCCTGACATGGATTATTTATGAATCCATGAAAGTGTGAATGAGTTTTGTCCTGTCCGTTGTATTAATCCCCGGTTCCCCCGTCCTTCCTCTTCCCTCTTCTCCTCCTCGTCCAACCCCCCGGCCTCTTCCATCTTTCCTCCTACAACCCATCCTCCCCAGCCCCTGTATGATGCGGCCTATCTGACCATGTACAACATCTGCTTCACCTCTATGCCCATCCTGGCTTACAGCCTCCTGGAGCAGCACATTGGCATTGAGGATCTCCTGGATAATGCCACCCTCTACAGGTGAGTTGAGGGATTACAGACTTCCGTTCTTCAGATTTTTTTTTGTTTTTGCACTCATTAAGGGGGCTTCATCCAATTAAATAGAAAACTAGATCATCTTGAATATATACCATTACTTTTTTCCAACACCCATAATGTATCAATTATTTAGTTTATCAAATGGACAAAATAATGTTAACTTTTTTCAATCTGATGGTTAGTCATAACTCTGTTTATCTATTGTCTGTTTACATCTAGAGTTGTAAGCAAAGATCCATAAAATGATTACTTGAATCCTTACTTTTTATTTTTCACGTCTTGAAGAGATGTTGCAAAGAACGCCATGCTGCAGTGGTGGCCGTTCCTGTACTGGACCTTACTTGGAGTCTTCCAGGGCTTACTGTTCTTCTTTGGTGTTCGGTATTTGTTCAGCAATCCAGCCCTGCAGGATAATGGCCAGGTTTGACTCGCAGTGCTCTCTATTTCAGTTTTGCAATTTCTTCTTTTCATCTCAACAAAACAACAAAAGATCTTGAATGTTCTTAGACGAGGGGAATCAAAGGGAACGAGGCAAACGTATACATAGATAGGAAGTTAAACAAGCCAGTGTTGCTTACATACTGTTATTTTCCTAACTGGATCCAGGTTTTTGGGAACTGGTCGTATGGGACTATTGTGTTCACGGTTCTTGTGTTCACTGTAACTCTGAAGGTAACTTTCCATCCATTTATTTTGAGATATAATGGAATTTTATTTCACTGTAAGACAATGTTTTATTTTTTAAAATGATTTTCTGTTCTCTCTTTTCTCTCCACCTTCCTAGCTGGCTCTGGACACTCGGCATTGGACGTGGATCAACCACTTCGTAATCTGGGGTTCCTTAGCTTTCTATGTGTTTTTCAGCTTCTTCTGGGGAGGAATAATATGGTTAGAAAACTCATTGGATTAAATAAACACTTTTGGATCACATTTGAACCTTTCTGTGTTTGTTCCAGAGACTTTAAATACAATGTTTGCTTTCTCCTGCAGGCCTTTCATCAGACATCAGCGTTTGTACTTTGTGTTTGCCAACATGCTGGGCTCTGTGTCAGCCTGGCTGATCATCATCTTGCTCATCCTGCTCAGCCTACTGCCAGAGATTCTGCTTGCAGTGTTCCGCAAAAACCATGGATCCCACACTCGTCAGGTAGAGCTGAAACACAAATGTGCACACAGTTGCACTTTACTCCATCTGCCTATCCGGCTTTCAGATTTGTATTCTATGCACCTGTAATGATGTAAGCCTTTTTGTCCTCAGGTCCCACTCGCCCGCTAGTGTTTGAGATCATTTTAAAGGGTTTATAATAGAAAAGACTGCATTGTGGTTGCAAACTAATCAGAATGAATAATTCAGAAGGATTGTAAACAGATATCTACTTGATGCCGTCCTCACCTCTGAAGTTACATGACCTGACAAACCTCCCATACTTTGACAGAAAATGAGCTCTCACACCACTGAGACCTGGTTTATGAAAGAGCTTTGATTGGAATAGCTAAGAAGTGCTGGTTAATATTACATTGGAGGTCCAAATAAGGAAGCTTTTTTCATAGAAAAAATGTAAACATGTTAAATATGAACTCAGAAAAAAGGTTTTGTTTATAGTGCAGATTCGTCATATCTTTTGCTTTTGTCTCAGTTGCAAAATCATCTATACAAAATTTGCAAATACTGTGTAACCAAAGATAGCAGAATGAGTTGCAAGTTTTCACGTATCATGCATTTTTCTGCTTTCTCATTTAAGTGACAGTTCTGTGAAAGTATACTGTCATTTTTCTATTACATTGCTTGTATTTTAAGCACCACAAAACCTACTCTTTTCCATTTCCAACTTTGCTTTCTTAACGGCTGCTGTAGCCCTGTCACGGCTTCTCTTTTTATCTTTTTCATCCTTTTCTCCTCTTCTCTCTTCTCTTGGACCGTCTTTCCTAAAGATGAAGCATCGCCTTCCTACCTCGGGGACATCCACCATCTTCATGTTGTCACAGACCGCTAGCACTCACAGCTTCTCATGGAGTGACTGAGGTCTCTTTTATGCTTTTAATTTCTTATTTCCCTGTGAACGTCCCCCCAGCTGCCTATGCTGCTGTGATGCCTGCTGCCCCCGCATGCTCTGTCAGGTTACTGAAAGGCATCAAAGCTTGCATGGAGCTCAGGCCCACAATCTCATATTAGATTTTTAGAGCAATTCCTATAAACACCAAATTTTATGTTGTCATTTGTACATTTAAGATATATGTGCAACAGTCTGTCTGAATTATGTGAAGGTTCCTGAAGCGGCTCAGAATAGCTGTCTAGAAAGATCCATGGATTGGTGTTCAGTCTCCAGATGTCCATTTTTGAAGTTTTTGTGAATGTGTGTGTCTGTGAGCAACACAAACCACGAGATGGACAGAGAAATGTGTTTGCCAGAGTAGTGACGTCACTGGTGTTTCTTGCCTCGCTCTTCTAGAAGAAGCTGGTTGAGTCGAGCGGCGGGGGCCTCGAGTTTCCCGGGTCTTCAGCCAGGCCCCTGCTCATGAGAACCTTTTCTGATGAGTCCCATACTGTCACTTAAACAGGTACCAGCCAACTTTCAGGCTGCTAAGCCAATCAGTGACTCACTGTAGTTTTCTCCTTTTGCCAAAGCTTTAGTGAAAAAATAATGAAAAGAAAAGCCAACGAGCAATGTTTTTCTTATGTTTTTCTCTATGTGTGGTTTAGGCTGGCTAAAGAGTTGCACTTTTTCTTTCCTACTTGTTTGGTGTCGTCATTAACATGGTCAAGTGGGGCACATGTGTGAATTTATCTTGAGTTGAAGGTTTTTGTTGGGTTTTATGCTCCTTTCAGCCTCCCCTTTGGATGCCCTGCCTCTCTTTCAATGTGCGTGTCCTTTAAACGTTTGTGCTTCCAGCCTCTTTGGTTTCATCTGAGTGGGAAGTGTCTGTTTTTGTCTCTCTCTGTGTGAAAACCCAGAACCTGTGTGTGAGTGCTCCTTCGCCTTCTGAAATGCATCCAGTGTTTGTAACGACGTGGTTTGGGCACAGTTGGTTTTACTTTCCTGTGTGCTCACCTAATCTTGCGCTGGTGGCTGTCCGCATGCTTTTTTGGAAAGAAAATCAGTGCTGCGCTTGAGCTCCGTGCATGTGATGTGTGCTGCTGCAATCCAGGGGGTAGACGGCAAAAAGCCCAACTTCAAAAAGTTAAGTAAAAAATAAAAAAATGCCAATCTAGCTTAGCTATTTTTGTTCTACCTGAGGCTGTTTTAGTCTTCCTCCTGGATTTAAGCGGTGGACTAAGGTCATGTTACCAAACTTTATTCTCCAGGTTGACCGACTGCCTGACATCAACTCCAGCATTTGTAGGTGCTGTCATTTTTAACTTGAGTTTCTATTCTCCCTGTAGCTGTCAATGGCTGGTCTCCACCAATTATCCAGGTAAATTTCAGGCAGATGTGTGTTTTAAGTCTTCCTGCTGATCTTCAACAAATCTTTCAATCGTTTTTCTTTACTAATGTTCATCAGTGGTGGAGGGACAGCTTATTAATGTGCTGTGGCCATTTGCTGTTGATCAGGTGGTTTTTGATGATTTTCCCCTCGCCGCTTCTCCAGCTTTTGGGAAAAAAAAAAAAAAAATCTGAAAGTAATTTCTGTCCCTTATTTCTGTTTTCAGACATCAACGGTTACACCGCTTACCTACAAGCACCTGAGTGAGCATGACCGCCATTCAGGACTCAACGGACAACATTAAAGTGATTCAGGCCTCAGCTCTTCAGCAGTCTGACAAGAGGTGCTGGAGTGGATACATAAAAGCAGAAAACTCCATGGTTTAATGGAGTTAATGGAGGTCTAAATCAAATCCACCCATCTGTGCCCAACGCCCTGCCTCAAGCATGCCTGCAAGGGCAGTGCCGTGTTATTTTAAATGGCAAAAATGACAGGCATGAGTTTTCTTCATTTCGATATTCTCCTCCAGATGAATGCATCCAGCGTGTTGGCTGCCTTCTCAGTAGCTCTCTACAACAGTTTCAACAAGCAGGTACATTTCACTTCAGGAACGGCAAATCTGCATGAAGAAAGGATCACATTATCACCTCACTCAGTGCTTTCTTTCAAATTTTATTTTACTGTCTGACTGTATTTAAGAAGTGATTCTGCTTTTTCATTTTTTATTTATTTTAGAGAAGAAATCATTCACAGATTTGAATCCTTCAGAGATAAAGATAGCTGATTGGGATGTCAGTTCTGCTCAAAGCAGACTGACAAATCTGCTTTATAGATGTTTATCATTCTTAGTTAGAATAAGAGATTCTATTGAAGGCCAGGATACCAGAAAATCCCTAAAAAAAAAAAAAAAAAAGAAGAAAGTATTTATGTAAGACTAAGTAATGTCTGCAAACTTATTCCAGCAATGATCTAATTCTTCCAACCTCAGAGATAAAAGTCAAATGAAAGGTAAGAGAAGGAATGTATGTGCTGTGTTGTACATTAATTAGATGTATATTAGTATCGGAGCAAAGCCAAAAATAGAAAATGAATGCAGTGCAATCGGAGTGCGTCCACACGAGTGTGTTGCTGATGCTGCGGGTGAAAACAGACATGGCTGCATGTGTAAAAAGCAGAATTACTTGAACTTGTTGGTAGAGTTCAATCAGAAAATCTGCACTATCAAAGAAGTTTTTGTTGCTGCAATGATTACTAAATGACTCATATTTTCATGAAACCACAGTAGAAATACGAAAAGGTCACACAAAAGTTCTCAACGTCCACATCTACAGACAAATGTACCAACCCTACCAACCCTGATTTTTAATTCTCATTATTTTATATGCTCATGTGATGACATTTTAAGTATACCACTCTTAGATTTGCAGGAGCAGCTTAGCTGAAACCACTGTGAATCTCTAACAGAACGACAGCCTGGACTGTTTGGCCCTTTTTCTTCCTTTATGTAGAGCTTCATACATTCCATTTAAAGATTTCAAATTCTTCTGAATGCAACTTTATAATATTTATTTTTTCCTCACATTTTCTGTTGAGCTTAAATTTAAGTAAATGTACTTTCACGTGTTACATTTTTATGTCTTTGTCCTGTGAAGAAAGTAGAGCTTTTTGCTATCTGAGCTTGCCTGCAGCTCTAGACGCGAGCCTGAGCCAACGCAGTTTAGTTGTCTTCAAGAGACAGGCATCCCATTTTTGCACCACATTCCCTGCATTGAGATCAACTGGAACCAGTTCATGTTCTGACTTAACCAGGATGTTCCAAATCCTTCTGTTACTCATTCTTCATGTTTGTGTCTTGAGCTGTTACACGTTCTGGCTGTTCCTACTTTATTGATCGTTACTAAAACTCAGACTTTGTTGTTTGTTTTTTTATTTTAACTGCATGTGTCCTATCGAGGTAATTTAGGTGTAAACATTTTATTAAACATTTTTGTCTTCATAATTTCTTGCCAAACCAAATTATTGTCAGGAGGCAGTTTTCCTCTCTGCACTGTAACGGAGATACTGCAGGTTAAAGGTCACACGGACAGAGGCTGCCTGCTTTGTTACAAACCTTTAAATGACATCAGAAATGCCATTTTCAAAGCTTAAAAAATGTTTGAATCTAATTTTTTGCTTGTCGTAATGAAGCGTTATAACGAATGCGTTCTATTTTTAATGCTACATTTTTCCAGCCACTTTTGTAATAAAATAAAATAAAACAAAAAATGAATAAACGCAAGAGGCTCTATGGTTGTGGGGCCATCTTTACCTTCAGGCATCCCACAAAGGGGACATTTTGCTCCCCGCCTCCCTGTGATCTTGTGAGTCTCCAGCTTCAACACTCCAAACCTCCAAGCTGAATGTACTCCTATCTTTAAGACAAATGTATTCAAACATGAACATTTTCTGTAATAAAGCAGAATGTTTTGAAGAAACAAACTGTCTTGTGATTTGTGGTTGCATCAGTTGTGTCAGCAGGTCCTGTCAGATGTGAATGTGTGGGCAGTCGTGTGTGTGTGTATAAAACCACACTAAACAGATGCTATGCAGTAATGAGATGGCCAAGAGCCTAAGCTGGATCAGCTGAGTGGCTGCGTATCGGGATGGAAAGCTGCTGCTCTCTTGCTTCTGCATGCATTTCTTTACATCAAGGAAAGGCTCAAACCGGGAGTCTTGACTCTGAATATATGCATATAAAAATTGTCATTCTGTGTGCTTGGGTCTAAGTGGAGTTGCTGATATCTGATCCAATCAAAGGATCTGTGGGCTGAGCTGAGAAAGGCTCAGTCACAGTATGTTGACAAAGACGCCCTTTCATATTTGTTCTGCGGTTTGAATGTGATTGTTGTGTATTAAAGGGTGTGCTTCACATGGGCCAAGCTCATTGGCACAGGGGGGTGCTTTGAAATGTTTTCTGTTTCAACAATAGATCTATTTTCCCCTGAAGTGTGTGTGCATCTTTATTAAAAATGGAGAAGGAGGGAAGACGGGAATGGCAGCCAGACACTCTAGCTTATGTACAGAGGGCATTAAAAGCAGAAGGAGCCCGGAGAAGTGGGATGGCAGAGGAGAAGTAGTGAGGGAGGTGGCAGTGTGTCAGGGGTGGACTCGAGCTCTGTGCGTTGCAGAGCTGACGTACTTAAGCTCAGAGAGGGGAGGGGTAAGGGAGCAGGCAGCAGTGGCCAGATGGAGCTCTGTTTTGAAGCGGCTGAAAGCTGCGCTCAGTTTATCAGACTCGGTCAGGGCAACAACGGGTCAACAACCCTCTGCGTTCTGCCTGTGAGGACAGGTCCTCATCGTAAGGGCTCTCTATGCAGCTAAAGGTCAGGAGGCTGCAGCCTCTTCAGGAGGTGTCCTGTTTGCATCTGGGGACCTGCAGATGCATATGGGCTACAATTTCACTGGTTATACCACCAGTAAACTTGACAGAATGAGGGGCTGCACCGCTCTGAGGAGGATGTAAGGCCTTGTCTGCTGTATAGACCTCCCACCACTGTCCGTGATCTGGTATTGGACACAGAGGGAATGGGCCCAGCTTCACTGCAGGACCAGAGGGAACTGGCAAGAGACTCCAAGAAGGATATGGAGAGCTACCACTGCCTTCTGCAGGCCAGCTCCCAGTTAGAGAGCACTCTACAGGGTATGTACACATGATCATCACTGGCATCTTTGACTTACAAAAACTGTTTAAATGTTCAATTTATCTGTCCTTTTTTTTCTCTTTGCGAAAACATTATACATTCAGAGATTCTGTTTAGTTTGATAGGCTAAGATATTTTCCGAGAGCAGCACCTCAGGTCGGTCTGTGCTCTTTATGTTCCACTTCCCTCAGCATCACTCCAGCAGTGGACCACTGCAGCCTGCAGGGATTATGTGTCAGCTATTTTAAGACGCCACAGATGGATAGATTTTAGTGCATAAAAAAAGATTTGAAGCCTCTGAGGTTTACAGATCAGTGGGACACTGATGAACAAAAAGTGTCAAGTCAAAACAGAAACAGTGGCGGAAAAACATAATTTCAAGTATTTGCTGTGAAATCTGAAGTGCTTTTTAGTTGTAATTTCATGCAACTGCAGCAAAAATCAAAAATAAGTGTCTTACAACTTCAATTAACCACACTGAAGTTAAATGAATTACAGATAAATGTTAATCTTAAAGCCGTCAGCCACTAATTTGATTTTAAAAAACTGCTTTTAGCATGACTTAACTCTGGGAACAGAAATCAAGATGTCAGACTAAAATAATGCCTGACATAAAGTATCCTCCAGAGGACACTTTAATCACTTTGAGCTGTTGGCACACTTGAATTCTGGCTTGACTGGATATTTTTGTCTACTGCTCACTGTTTCTGCACAGATTGGAGTGAATTGACCAAGAGCAAAGTTTTCTTAGATTTTTCACAGTGTGTTCCAAATTATATTTTTCAATGATTCTTCTAAATACTTAATGCAAATGACAGTTAGCATCATTTTCAATTCACTAACCATTAGAGTATATACAGTATGTAATATTATTGAACATGCCTCCTAAAGGCAACAGCATATTTTGCTAAAAAAGAAAAACCTTCAAATGCACTGTTCCACATTATAATGCACAACATTTGATAGATTCTAAAGAACTGAAAATGGTCATTTGTTGAATTTGCTGCTTTAGAAGGTCATATTTACTTAAGTCTAAAGTCATTCCTTTCAAAAACATTTTATTAGGTCAAGTTCATTTGAACTTAGGACCCTTTATTTTATTGCAACTTGACAATTCTTGCATCCATTGAACTTGTGAGTTTTTGGAGAGTTTTTGCTTGAATGTCTTTGCAGGATGTCAGAATAGTCTCCCAGAGCCGTTGGTTGGATGTGAGCTGCCTCCCACACTCCTAGATATTTTGCTTAAAGATCCTCCAAAGGTTCTCAATAGGGTTGAGGTCAGAGGAGGATGGGGGTCACACCATCAGTTTATTTCTTTTGATGCCCATAGCAGCCAATGATGCAGAGGCATGTCTGTCTGGCAGAAACCTTCCTCATTCTGCCTTTTTCTGCACGAACCCTTGTGTGCTCTGAGAGTACAATGATTATGCTTAACTTTTTGTGGAATATCTAAGGCTTTCATTCCTTGTCCAACACACATAACCATTTCAAGCTTCCCAGCAGCAGGGATCACTTTTCTTTCCCATATTGCTTGAAAATGTTGGTCTGCTTAATATTGTGGAACGTCCTTCTACAGTGGTTTTTCCTATAATTGTGCTCACCTGGTAAAGTAATCATCACAGGTATCTTGGATTGATTTCAGTGATCCAAAGAGCCCCAATAAATAATGTCATCCATGAGTTTTATCGAAAACAAAGAATTTGATCTTTTATATAATTAAATACACTTTGCAATAGTTTGGAATGCACCGCATTTGGGATTTCACACTCATTCATCCAAACATTTTAACTTCAATTTGACTTCAGAATTCAATGATAAGAATCCAGGGAAACAAACTTGTGCTTTTTGCATTTACAGATGATCATTTTCAGAGTTGTTGCTCGACTTCCTGAATTGTAAGGCAAAGGAAAGTCTTTCAGATTCTTAGTCTTTCAGATCCTGTCAATCTTCAGCTGCTTTCATTGTGTGTTTCAGTCTCGTCATGCCTTTTTTGAAATGGCTGAGTGCATTGAAAGGACACAGTTATACATTAGCAAAGTGACGTTAGCTTTGTCTCAAAAAATATCATGAATCCTTTGGAATTTGCATGAAGAATAACATATATCCAAAGAAAAAACCCAATGCATCAATCCAGCAATTACTATTCATTTAACGCACCGTGCACAGTCGAGTACAATAGGAAATAAAATGTTAATTTCAATAATTTTTCAATAAAACAAAGCATATTCAGTTCAGAACAGATTCTTGAAAGCTCAAAATGAAAGAATCAGCATTTTCTAGCTTGAGCTACAAAATCCAAATTCAAAAGGGCCTCAATTGAAGTTTTACATATCCTAGCAGATTAAAAAAAAGCGTTTAATCTCCTTAATACTAAAATTTTCAGAAATAACAGACCTAAAATCAGCGTGACGCTAGGCCTCTACATCTGATCTCTACATCTGATATCAGACCGAAAATGAGCTGTGTAATTCTGTGTAGACGTCACACTTCTGTTACCAGAGCACTGTTTGTTTCCTCTGCATTTTCCTTTACTGCGTCGGGACAGCCTTTACTGCTCCACCATCACTTTGGCAGTCTGCCCAACGTTCACTGCAGTTCTTCTTTAGTCAGGCTGTTTTCAGCGTCAGCATTTTGTCGATTCGGTTTCACCCCAATCATCAAACGATTCCGTCCATGAATACATTTCATGTCTCTGGGATGTGAACCTTAAAAACATCTGCTGTAGAGGAACACTGAAGTGGGGGTGGATGCTCTGAAATCGGAGTTTATCGCTGTTTGGTCAACAGAGATGAGCTCTCTGCCCTTGGCTGTGTCAGCTGACTGCAGGGATCAGTCAAATCTCTGTTTCCGTCCTCATTGGCAAACATTTCTCTCTCTGTGTAGCTTTTGAGAGGAGAGTAAACACGGCTTATTTGACTTTCTGTACATTCTGTCCCATGTCAGCTGTTTTGCTCATCTTTAAACAATTCCCTTAAAAAATAAGCCTACAAAAAGAATCTTGAAACTTGTGTGTGTGTGTGTGTAGAGCTGGGTTGTATTTCCTGTCTCTCCTGGAGTGATCAGGCAGTGTCTGACAGACTAAAGCAGTCAATCGTGGGATGAGCGAGAGGTTTTCAGGCTTAAAGAGAAGTGCTGTGTCTTCACAGCCTTGCAAGTTAATGATGTACGCTAAGGTTTGGCAACCCTCTGTTTGCTCAAGCACAATGCACCTATGCAAACTGTGTATGATATACACACACAAATATGTGCTCTGATATTATGTGTGTGTAAAAGCTATGAGATTATGGGGTTAAAGGCCAGCTCAGTCAAAACCTTCAACCTATTTAGCTGCTATTTTAAAAAGTCATTTTTACTTAATTTACCTCGGCAAACCTGCTGTGTTTATGATCCATCACCGCAGATCAAAATCTTGCTCTAATCCAGGGGTGGAGCTACAGGGGGGCAAGCAAAATGCTTTTCCCCCCAATTCAGTCAATATTAGTATCATTATTGACAAAGATTACGAAGTAATCACTACAGTACATTAATAAATAAAATAGTTAAAAATACTTATTTTTGATCTTTTAATTTGTAATGCCCTTCCACCAACTGTTCTCTTTTTCCCATCCTTCCAAAGTGTATTGCCCCCCTCCCCGCCAAATAAAATGTTTTTGCTCCGCCACTGCTTCACCCTTTTCTAATATCACATTGTAGACCCATCCCGGTCTCATGAATGTTGAGGCATCAACGCTTGTTTACTTATTTAAGTGTGGCAGTAACTTAATCTTGGATATGTGCGAACAAGCTCCGGCCACCAGGAGCAGCTGAGCCTGGCTTGGCTCAGCCTGGTTCAGTTCCGCATCAAAAATTCATCAAGTTCCAGAGGAGCTCATTACTCTCTGACTGACACCAACCATTTCAGGTTATGGAAAACAAAACCTCCTCTGCTTGTTCTTTGTCCTTCTATTCTCATTTCCTAGATTATTTCTGTCTCTGCCGCCATTCATTTTGAATGTCTTTGTGCCAAACTGATGAGGAAATGAAACGTGAGCAAATTCTCTCGTGACGAGACCAGACTTTTATTGGGTCAAAGTGTGAGAGGGGGATGTCCTGAGCTGTGCTTATGTCAGTTGTTACTGTTTGAAGGTATAAAGTTTTGTCCATCTGTCAGCAGAAAGTGTCAAAGCTGTTTGCCCGTGTAAAGTTCACCCTCTCCATGCATTAGGTATGCTGTAAGGTGAGCACTTGTTTACAGTGACAAAGTATTTTCTCTCTGCACACCCAATTAAATGAATTAATGTGTGAAGATGAAAGCTTACACTCCATTGGGATGCATAGACGATAGTCTTTCTGTAAATTCTATGAGATACAGGTCCTAAAGCATTTTTACAAATCTGCCAATGATTGTAAAACAAAGTTAGGATCTCCCCTGCTAATACTTTGCAGCTTTCTCTGTAAGATTTAGATTTTAAGGATGGATAATCAGGGTTTGATAACTGGGTTTTGCAGACTGTTAACTGGGTGTATTAACTGGAAGCCCCCTTTTATTACACCTGTATATCTTTAAAAAAAGGGGCAGTCTTTGAGTAACTACAAGGTGAAATGTTACAAAATGATTGTACAAATACACAAATTATTGTAAAAATAACAAAACTTAAATGTATTTGGATATGACAAAAGACAATTCTATGTAAAATAGCCTGGATAAAATACAGGGTTGTGTCAGGAAGTTGATTCGCTATAGCGACCCTGAGGGGAATATGCCAAAAGGTGAACAACAATCTACCGTGAACTTACACCACATTTTTCCTTGATATGAGAAATACGTTTTGAGGACTACTTGTGTAGCTGAGTTTGACTTTTTTTTTCCCCATAGTGGACTTTTCTTGTTTTTTTTGGTTTTTTTCTAATGGAATCATGAAACAAAACATTAAAGTTAAAAAAATGGTTATATCCTCTCCTATGAACTGATTATACTTTTGTTCATCACACTTGCCCAGTTTTTAACACGCAGAACCCGTAAGGTAATGTTGGCTGTGGAAAAAACAAATCAATAAATCCATCCATCCATCCTTCCCGCTGAATCCCTTTTGAAGCCATGGGGCTGCTGGAGCCTATCCCAGCTACTGTTAGGTGAAAGATAACAGCACATGTTTTAAAATTAAACTTTATATGTGAGCCCAAACAAACATACAACTATGCATCCATATTCTATTTCTGCTTCTTCCTGGTAAGGGTCACAGTTGTGGTGGAGCCTACCCAGACACAATAGACAACTACGCACACTGTCACATTTACACCAAAAGGGTAATTCAGAATTATGAATAAACACGCACGCACGCACGCACACACACACACATATACATATATATTTATTTATATAACAAATCTTTTCTAAGATTCTAAGATTTAACATCCACATCTCCAGCATGGAATAACTTTGGAATAACTGGAATAACTTTCTTTTCAGATTCCTTGTGAGTGGATCTACAGCATCAGCAACTATTTCTACATAAATCAGGAGACAGTGCTTTGAGCTAGGGTAATATTAAAAAAAAGTTTCAAAAGCCTTTGTGTTCAGCTTTAAGACACCATTAACTAGAAAGAAACATATCTCCTTTGGATGACCTTGGCCCCGTCACAGAAAGCCTTCACAACAGAGAGGCAGGGTGTGAAAGCGTTGATGCTGTGGGTTTGTCTGGGATTGAAGGATTTCTGGGTCTTATTTGTAGTGTTGTAGGTGAGCAAACCCCTTCTTTGCATATTAGTTGAAAAGAAAAGACCCAAATCTTCTGCATGTTTTGTTTAATTTAATGTGCATTTTAAACACTGTGAATGCTCTCAGAGCCTTTAACTCCTTGCTTTGACACAATCTTGTTTAACACAGATGGGGCTTTCAGCCAAAGTTTTTCTGTTCAAGGAAACCTCAGAGGAGCTATAACAGCATAAGACCTTCCAAACAACACGTCAATGCTGTTAATATTATATGAGAAGCACATTTCCTCTTTTTTTAAGAACTGCTTTGTCATCTGCAGAGGTGAGCATCCCTGTGAGCTTGAAGGAGGTGGGAGGGTATATAGAGAGACAGGTGGCATACTTATCGGGCAAGTAATTTTTGTAATAGCCAAGATGTACTTTATTAATGCTTTCTATGTCATTTTATCTATCTTTTTTTTTTTTTCCTTAGGGGGCCGTGGGGAAGAATCCAGCGTCATCATCACTCTTCCAGAGTGTTCTGCTTTCAGTGACATTCCAGAAGAAGCTTTAACCAAAGTCTTTACATACCTCACTCTCATCCCTCGGTCTGTGTGTGTTTGTGTCCCTCATTTAATCCTCTCACAGTCTTTTTTTTTCTTCATTCTTTCTGCAATGCACCAAACCGTCACTGATCCCCAGCTTGTGGTCAAACATGATTACTCTGTCAGTTTTTTTTTTTTTCACAAGAGAAGAAAATTTGCCTCTGTAAATGGAAAAAAAATAAACTTGTTTGTGTTTTAAACAAGATACATTCTTCATTAAAATCTGTGCTCATTGAAAAACAAGAAAATCACTTAATTAGTAAATGCAATGGTTATTTAATTTAAATAATTGTGTGAATGTGCCTCTGCTTGCAGAATGAGGCAACCCAGAGTCAAATTTATCATCATTTTAGATCGAAGGCTGGATACCTGGGCATCCATCAAAACTGCTCTTGCCAGAATAGCAGTAAGTTTTCAAATTCTCTTCAACATTGTGCTTATTAAGAATGTATGCATCATAGTTTGAAAAAAAGCATAGTTGTTGATGAGCTGAAACAGCCTTATCTTCAGAGTTGCTGTCCAAAGTGCTGAAAAATACACCTTTTTTTTCCTTAAAAAGCGACATTTTAAGAGTTGGTTTTATGTTGGACTAAGTCGTTTTGATTTGCACTGAGCTGGACCCTGTTCTTTGTGCAGACTGAGAATGAATGAGTAAGCAAAATCCGTGATGACGCGGGATGCTCAGTGGGAGGGGACGCGTTGCAGTGCTCGCCCCTGCTGCACGGCAGCGGCAGCAGCAGCAGCAGCAGCAGCAGCAGCTAGTGTGCTGCGCTGCGGCGGAGGGAGCTGCGCGCGGCTCGCCTCAGCCTGCGCGCACCGATGCTCAAAGCTCGGGCTGGAAGTTCAGGTTAACGGAGATGGCTTCTGACACCGTGACTGATTGTTTTTACCGCCAAGGCCTGCCGAAGATCCGCAGGAGCCCGGTAACGAGCTCTTGGCTTGATTGATTCACGCGCTGCAGGGGTTTTTTTTTTTTGGGTGGGAGAAGTTTTGGAGGTGGGGGGATGCGGCAGCAGCTCCGACTGTCGCGCTGCAGAGCGAACGTCTGCTTAGTCATGCATCTGTCTGCGAAGCGCAGGGCTTTGATCAACTGTTCAGATAGAACAGGAGTCAGCAGAAATGATTAAACGAACTTGGATCATTTGGAGTCGATAGATGTGTTCTGTTTTGCATTATGCATGTCATATTTACATTAAGATGGCAAATGACCTTAACTCATGGAATTACTCTCCATTAGTTTCTCTGCTGCTCTTCACTGGACTTTTCATCAAACTTATTATACTTTTCTGCGTTAAGTAAAGTGTACAAAGAAATGTGTGAAAAAAAACTACTTAAGTTTAGAGTTACAATGTATATAAAAGAAAATATGATAATGTTTGATTGTTATTGCTTCCTACTTTCAATATAAAACACACATTCTCTCAAATGCTTGAGTTCATGTTTTGATCAATTTTAAAAAGTAAAAATATTCAAAAAATGTGTTCTCAGGTAAAAGTATGGTTTCAGTAACACAATAAATGTAAAAGTTCTGCTGGTTGGAGCGACGATCTGCATGGTGGATATCAGTGGAGGCTTACTTTCACACCAATGGATCCTCCCACAGTTGATTTCAGCTGATTGGCTGACTCCAGCCACAAGTATGCCCTAGAAACTGACACAGGTTTTTTTTTTTTTTTTTTTTAAATTTTGGTTAAAAACAGCCTAATTATAATAGAATACAAAAAAAAAAACACTGGGAAAGCTTTTAGAATACACCAAGATGTGATTGGAGTCGGAGTTTCATTATTTTAATTTATGCATTTAGTTTTCCTTAAATCTCTTTACTGTTGCTCATCATCTGCTTAATAGCTTCATATCAACAGATGTTACAGCTCTTAATGCATCACTGCTGATCTTTGTCACCCCTGAGTAAAGTTTGTTGCTGATGTGTTTATCAGGGTTATGCATTTAAAGCTGAACTATATATTGGTGAAGTGTTCATATGGAGTTATCTTCAGATACTGATTTTGAGACAAAACAGGTTTTTCTGTGTATTCCTTTAAATAGAGCAAATATTGTAAACAAAATAAACAAAAAATAATTAGATAAATGCAGCTGTACCTGAGGGGGACTACTATTTATTCATTGTAGACCTCTCAAGGTGAATTAAAAGTTATGGGGCAATAAAAATGAATTTTTGGAATGAAATTTTTACTATAAGTTACTGAAGTTAATATAACTCAATAAATTCTCATTATCATTCATCTCTGAATATACACTTTTAATGTTATATAGTAATTAACATGAATCTGAGGATTAAATTTCATGTAAATGGTGGGACGTTTGAGTCTTAAAGCTGTTAAGCTGACAGTAATTACCTCAGTGACGGCCTGATCCGGGCCTGAAGTCTTTTCTCTCGGAGCTCAAGCATGAAGCTTGATAATGTGCCAGAATGCATGCAGGACTCAGGTCCAAAACACTGAAGGTCAAAGTGCTGCTCCTCTCAGAATGCATCATCATAGTAACAAACACACTCTTTCTGCTCACCAAGGCCTCTTTTCCTGGGAACCTACACCTGGTCTTGGTGCTCCGACCCACAAGCTTTTTCCACCGCACCGTCACAGACATCGGCTTTCGCTTCAGCCAAGATGACTTCATGCTGAAGATGCCAGTATGACAGCTTTACCTCTGTTTTTAACAATTTCAACCCCCTGTTTCTCATTCTGGAGCTTTATGAACCAAAAACTGAGTGGTAAAGCCAGCAGAAAACACACAAGCTGTTCATGTTTTCACCAAAGTTGAGCGAGTGTTGCAACTTTACTAATAAAGTTCTTATTCAAACTCTCTAGGACTTCATAGTAATTGGGCTTTATCAGTGTTAGAGTAATCCGTAGTCTGGGATGATTTATATTTCTAATGCAAATCGTGAATGATTGAGTTTACCTTTGCATGTTCAGGTGGTGATGCTGAGCTCTGTCACAGACCTGCTCCGCTACATTGATGAGAACCAGCTGACGTCAGAGTTTGGAGGCACTTTGGACTACTGTCACAGCGACTGGATCCTTTTAAGAACTGTAAGTATAAATGAGCCTCATGGAAAGTTCAACCAATGCTATTTGTCACTAGTTTTCATCTCATTTGAAAAATGCATGTTCCAGTTACTATAATTTTTTTAGACAGATGTCTTTTTCTGGTTTTGAACAGGCGATTGAGAGCTTTGCTGTTACGGTCAAAGACATTGCACAGATGCTGCAGAGCTTTGGCACTGAGCTGGCGGAGACTGATTTGCCCAATGAGGGGAAAATCATCGAGAACCTCCTTGAGACTCACACAGAGAAGTACAGAAAGCTCAAAGTAAGTTGTTACACAGTAATATTGCTTCTCAGACTATAACCTGCTTTTCATAAAAACATGATGTGCTGTTCATAGGATGCCATCAGGTCAGTTTCAAAGGAGGGTCGCAATCTTCTCTCCAGCTTGGAGACCACAGGGAAGCAAGATGACGCCCAGTGGGACATCAAGCTGGACTGGGAAACAGTAGAGAGGTAGGAAACTACTGCTTTGAGTTTTCACTTGATAACAGCAATGGCTAGAAAAAAAAGAAGATATTTTGTCAGAAACTTATTATTTCCCCTAAATTAGGGAGTGCATTGTCTGCGACATAGATTCAAAAGTATATTTTGCTCCAAACTTTGATAAAAATGTTAATATTTTTAGACTTTTACACTGAAACCTTTATTGTTCTCAGTTCAGTTCACAGCTCTTTTCGTAGAAACAAAGTATTTATCATTCCAAATCAGAGCCAAATAAATAAAGACATTATTTGTGCTCTCAAAGAAAAGAAAAAAGCAATAAAAGAGTGTTGACAACTTAAATTTGAAACTCATACTTTTTAAAATGATGTCTTTGCCTGTTTGCCTGTGAGAGCTGATAATGTTTCTTTTTTATTAAGGATACGTTCGTTTTTATATACACTGAAATTATGGTATTTATTGGGCTTCAAACGTGGTAAGGTTTCACAGTAACGTTTCTCCTTCTTTTAGGCTTCTTGCCCAACTCAGAGACATGGAGTCTGCCTTTGACGGCTTCTTTGAAAAGCATCACCTGAAACTCCATCAGTACCTTCAGCTGCTCAGATATGAGCAAAGCTTTTTTGAGGTCAAGATGTCATATGTTTTCCCTGCATGTGTCTAACACGGTTTGAACTATTTGTGACAATGTTTAATTTAAAGCTCTTATACTCTTAGATCTCAACACATTTAATAAAAGAAATGACGACTCTACTTGTATTCCAATGTCCTGCATTCATCCTCTGTCACTTAAGAGTGTTTCTATGTCCTCTGTTTAGATGGACTTGTGTCTGGAGCACCTCATGAATCAAGAGAAAGAGTTTTCCCCAAAGGTGACCACTTTGGCCCAGACAGAGCAGGCTCTCAAAAGGATGGACAGTCTGGAATCTAATGCACAGGTCAGTGTTGTCAATTCAGAGGTTTTTCTCATACTCCAGCATTTTGATTTTTTCTTAAACAAACTCCTTCCCTGAACCAAACATGTGTAAATTTGTATTTGGGATGAGGCATGTTTGCAATTTCTTTATCAGTTTTTTTTTTCAATTTAATATTATTGTGTTTTTTTTTTTTGCTAAAACCAAATATAACAGACGCCATTGCTATGCATTGAGTCACGTCAACAGGACGCTGCTCTTCTAGTGAGGACAGACAGGCATCAACCACAAAAATTGGGCTAGCTCCCTCATTTCTTAACTGATTTTCACAAAACATGGCTCGAATTGAAGCTTGGAAAATTATTGATCTCGTGGTATATTTAAATGTTTGTTATTTTTAAAGATTAATCTGTAAATAGTGCAAGAACTGCGCCTTCTAGTGTTACAGGTAACGTATTGTTGTTAAATTAACAGCTTCTAAATATTTGTGATTTTTGCTTTTGCCTGTATACTAAAATCTATATAACTGAGCTTGTAAATGTTAGTCACCGTAGCCAATAAAGGAGGGCAACTGATGAAATTCAATGGCATGAATTTACTAAACTTTACAGAGTTCAGAAACAAAGCCATTTTACAATTAAAAACAGCTTAAAGTGCTTTACAAAGAAAAAAACACACTCTAAAACAAATACAAATAAAATTAGGTAAGCAACAACTTATAAACATCTACCAGAATGAAAAAAAAAGTTAGAAACTAAATATTTATTATTTTTTCATTGACAGCACTTTCCCTAACAACTCTTCAGTGTTCGCTTTATATCACTGGGCAGAGAGTGAGCTGCTTATTCTAGCTGGGTTTCCTCCGTTTGGAGCTCCAGAAGAGACAATATCAAATAAATATATACGCCATTAAATTGCTACATAAAAGTGTCTTTAATCATTTAAAAGTGGCATTAAACAAATGAATTTGGAAACCAATACATACATGTTTAAATATATGTGGCATTAAAATATTAAAATTGCCATTAAAAAGCACATTTAAACATTTAATGACATATTTAATTAATTCATGGTCAGTGTGAGCTGAAAGAGACAAACTGAAATAAATATATTTAATATGAAATAATTAAATAAAAGTGTCATTAATTATTTTTAAATTGGAACTAAATCATTAAAAGTGTCATTAAATGTGTTCATATTTAATTGAAATTCAGTTTTAAATTATTTAAGAAACATGTATTTATTTCACAATTTAATGAATAAATGCATTTTTTAGTGAATAATTTAATGATTTAATGAATAATTTCATGGTCCGGTTTGCAGCATTTCATTACGTCATCTGTCAAAGGGAGCGAAGCGGGATGGTAACACCCAGTTTTCCCCCAAAAAACAAACACTGCACACTGCAGCCAGGGGTAATTGGTGATGTTTACAGCATGTATGTGTGTGAGGTGCCAGACAAAACCTTAAAAACTTTAATAAACTCCCGAGTTGCATGGGATCAACAGTCCTGTGCCATGATGAGATTCAAACCACGCAAGAGCAATAGAAAAAAGATGATCTGATTTAGGCTCACCCTCTGAGTTTGATGGTACAGTTTAATGGATAACATAATAAAATTCTGCAAACCGGAACATGAAATTAATTATTAATTAAATCATGAAATAAATACATGTTTCTTAAATCATTTAACATCAAACTTCGATAAAATCTTGACACATTTAACAACAATTTTCATTATTTTATTTCCAATTTTAAATAATTACTGACACATTTATTTAAATATTTTATATTAAATATATTTATTTCAGTGTCTTTTCCAGCCCACACTAACCATGAAATAATTAAATACGTCATTAAATATTTAGACAATACTTATAACGGTAATTTTAATGTTTTAATACCACATATATTTAAAAATGTATGTATTGGTTTTCAATTTTATTTATTTAATGCCAATTTGGAACAATGAATGACACTTTTATGTGATTTAATGGCATTTAAATTTATTTCATATTGTTTCCTCTGGACTTCCATACTTCCGGTCCGTATGGCCGAGAAATAAGTTCAGCACCAGCAGCATGTATTTAGAAAAATATGTGCGAATAATCACTTTTTAAAAAAAATATGTGCGACCGACAACAACTATTTGCCTCGAATGCAGCAATGTGCATCTTGGCCGCACATGTTATGTGTGACCAACGTGAATTTCCATCAGTTTTTGTGCTGGTCACATGTAAATACGTATAAATTACAATAATAAATAGATCGATGATGAACCAAACTAGCATGCTACTTGGTAGCACCCACTTTAGCACAAACTTCACGCTTCCCAGCTTCTCTCTATTAAAATGCGATTCCCATCCTGTGATGATTCGTATCGATCAAATTATTTTGTTGTCGTGGTTTTTGCAGTTGATTGCAAAACATTGCGTCCCCTCTTGTGATTCTTTTCGTACTTTTCGGTCCTCCTCCGTTCTTCACTCAGGAAGATTCAATGCATGGTAATGCCGCATGACGGCCAATCCAGTAATATTTACCAATAATTGTTTCCAAACAAGCCTGTGATCTTTTCCCAGAATGCCTTGGAAAATATTTTTTTCACGCTTTTCCCTTTTTTTCCTCACACATTCAACTTTCAAAAACATTGATGGAAATTATTTGTCAGTCAAATTCTGATAAACATGTAAACATGAACATTTCTTGTTGATACAACAAATGCAAGCATGCAATTTAAGATATTATTGTACTGAGAATATAATTTATGTTGAATGAGTGTTTCTGTAAATGAATCATAAATAAATGTCAGCAGAAGTCAGACATTTGTTTTCCACAGGCCACAAAACAGAACTGCATGCTTCTCAATAATTTATTAAAATGTCGTTAGAGTATTAAAAAAAATAGTATCTATTTTCATGTATGTTCAAAGACATTAATAAAATAAAATAAAAAATATATATTTTTTCGACTTTATTTTGAAAGAGAAGTAGCCTACATCTTAAGTTTCCACAGGTTTAAAGTGAGGAAAAGCTCTGAAGGGGATGACATTGTTCTTCTTTCATCAGGAGGTGATGTCTCGAGCCCAGATCATCATCCTCCATGGACACCAGCTGTCAGCGGGTCACCACTATGCCATGGCTCTCATCATGCAGCGCTGCAATGAGCTGCGTCACCACTGTGATACACTCTCCACTGCTCTACAGAGCAAGCACTCTCTTCTCCTTCAAACACACCAGCTGCTTTTGTGTCTTGGACAGGTACGCAAAGCCATCAATCTACGGTATAATAAACGCACAAAAAAGCCGGACATACACACTGTGTTTTCATGAACTTCCTGAATTTAGGTTCAAACGTGGTGTGATGAAGGGGCTTACATGCTGGCCAATCAGCTAGTAGAAAAGTCCCAGTCCAAGGAGGGAGCCCAGGCAGCTTTACGAGACATCGAGCGATTTCTAGAAGAGGCGCCACCTAATTTACACGCTGGTCCTGAGATCCTGACCATTGAGTATGAGGCTATCTTAACACCTCAGCTTCAGGTTAGCCCCCCACCACCACCTTTTCTGTTAGCAAAGGGAACCAATCCACACTTTTAATTGAGTGATTTCTCTGTAAACTTTCTTCCCCTCTGTCCTGTTTTTCATGTCTGTCAGGCACAGATTAACAAAACGTTTGAGAAGCATGCTGCAGTTCAGCAGATGATTCAGAACCGGCAGGCTTGTCTGAGGAAACTGGCAGATAAACACGTGAGACCAGTTCAGCTGGTGGCCCCAAGACCTGAAAACCCACCACGTTCCAAATCCCCACTCTTCTCGCCAAAGCATGGTAAGCCAAAAGAAAAAAAAAAAAACAGCCATTCGTGCTATAGCAAAACACTTTTACGAATGACATTCTTTAAATAGAATATTTAGTCTCAAGATTAACCCCATTAGACAGTTATGCAGTGTTCATTTAGCATTTTTCTTTGCATCCTTTCCTTTTATTTAACCAGATTTGGTATAAAATTATTCTACATTTCTTTTATAGTTAGGTAGCCCTGATAAAGCCTCTTTGACCTTTTTGAGGCACACCCAAAGGTTCACTAGTGTACATAGAGAGATGACCAGACAACTTTTGGAGTTTGAAAACTCAAAAAGGCGCAGTGAGTCCATGCAAATTTCATACATTTTAGCCACAGCAAGGGTGTTGCAGCCCAAATGATAAAAATACTGATTTTTTTAGATAACTTTTTAATGGAAGTGTATTCCATGCAATTAAAAAAGACCATCCTTTTTTAATTGAATGCAACATGCTTCCTTCAAGATTAAGACTAGTGATAAACAATAAAATAATTACTTTAACTCATTGCAGCAATAGCGAGCTCTTAAAGTTCATAAATGCGGAAATTCTATGCAGCCCCTGAATGCACCAGCTTCTGTAGCGAATGTAAGAATGAAATCTGCGCAATAAAGTCAGAATTAAATGTTAAAACTAACTCTGGGATGGAGGTTTGTGGTGGCCAAGTGGAAAGGGAAGGCAAAAACCTAAAAGTCATGGTTGTGAGTTTGAACCCCATCTCAGAGATGATGAACAATGTTTCAACTGCCAAAGTGGCTAACCACTCCGAATCCTGGAGACACAAACTATCTGTGCTGCATCTAGTAACCCAAGTGGAACTCTAGTCAGTTTTTTTCTTAAGAATTTGAAACAAAAGTTGTCAAAGTTTCATTTCTAAGCCCTGTATCTCCAAAGAAAAGACCCTGGCACTTAGAGAATCCCCAAATTGTTGTTATTTTTCTTTGTTACATGGCATGGATGGGTTTGGTCTTTCAGGCAACTTGATCTAAGCTTTTCAGCCCCTAAGCTTTTAAGAAAGCAGTCAGAGCTTAACTAGAACGTAAACATTAACTACAGGTGAGACTGATTCCAACAGGATTCACAAAGTGCTAGAAAATATAAAAATTGGTTAAAACATTTCTAAAGGCAATTTTTAGAAAATGTTATGAGTTTCCAAAAAGATTAAGTAGTGGATTCAGTCATTGATAAACACACACCCACAAAGCAGACATAAAGGTGCATTCATATCTTTTAAATTTTTTAGGATCTGATTTTTTTTGTCAGTGGAGAAACAGTTTTGTCTTTAATTGCTAGAAATGTGCAACCAAACTGACTAATAAACAACAAATAAAGCAACAAGAAAATTCAGCAAATCCCTGTCAAGATGCCAGTTCACATTCAGAATAATCAAAATCTAATGGCATGAGCATTTTAATCATATACACAGCGCATCTCCTATGAACATGAGGAAATGTCTGTATAAACCACCAACCAGCCTCTGATGGGTACATGATGAAGATCAAACGGGTTTTTCAGGTGACGGGTTGAAGTTCACGTTCGACATTTCTCTTCCTGGGAAGCGATCTTCACGAAAGAGTCCCAACCCCAGAAAAGTAAGACGTTCTGTACATTTTGATTCCTCATTTGCTCTCTACTTTTGTTAGTGAGCAGCATCTAACTTTTCAGTTTGGTGCCCAGCGCGTCTCTTACGGGGGTCAGTACTGACCGTCTGTCTGTTTCCAGATAGAGGTCATGCATGACTTCCAGGAGAGCCGTAGCTGTGTGGTGTACAGTCTGGATGGAGACGACAGTCCAGACCTTTTGAAGCGGTGGGGGAAACTTGCTTTTCATTCTCTTTGCTAATGACCTCCTCTGGTCGGGTCATTTAATGTCTGCCTGGGTTTGTCCTACAGTCATGTCATGAGGGAGCTGATAGAGACTGAAAGGATCTATGTGGAAGAGCTGCTGGAAGTGCTGCTGGTAAGAAACACATTCTCCCCCGTCCCTACTGCCAAACATCTCCTCTATCTTTGTCTGGAACATATTGTGTTACCATCATTGCTACAGGGTTACAGAGCTGAAATGGACAACCCCATGCTGTCAGGGCTCCTCCCCCCAATACTGCAACGCAAAAGAGATGTACTCTTTGGAAACATGCCAGAGATCTACAATTTTCACAGCAGGCAAGTTGTCATTGATTCACTCTGAATATTAACCAAAGCTTGAAATAGTTATTGCTGCAATTGCTGCTGTTTTTTTTTTTTATTTATTATCTTTTAACAAAGGAATAGCAGCCTAAATTAATAAAGTCTACAATTAACTCAAAAACATTTTAGAATGTCCCCAAATTAAACCAGATTCCATCTCTTGAGTAGTTATTAAAGTGTGTTTTCCTGACTACATGAGACAACACCATTACATTATAGAAGATATGTTTCCTTTCTTTAATAAATATTACCTTTATTGTTTTTAAGCCCACTTTACCATGTGATGAAAAATAGATTTTCCATCTGATGTTTATCACTCCATGCCTCTACGGCCAGTGTACTGTATGTTTTCTACCTTACCTGCTTTTGACACTTCTAATTGGCAAAATGTATGTGATCCAGGTAATTGTACAAAGTCACAAATTAAAATTAAAGTCCTATTAATGGGAAATTTGTTCTCCGCATTTGACCCATCCCCTGGGGGAACGGTAACACAGCCGTGTACTGAAACCATTTAACTGCCTAATCTAACTTCTTAATGAGGAGAGCCAACTAGGGAGCAATTAGGACCCATTTTTAGAGTCTTTGGTATGACTTAGCAATGGATTTGAACTCACAACCTTCCAGACTCAGGACAGACACTTTACTATAAGGCAGGGTCTATGAAAAACCAGAAGGAAGTCAGCCTTCGAGACCAGCAGTCTGACATCCCTGGTCTTGACTGTAGTTTTGTGTCATGGCTGTGCAATGATAGTGCTGATCTATTTGATTTGATAACAAATGTAGTTCTTTAGGCCTTTTACTTGTATTTATTTCTATTCAACTTATTCTCGAGCGGTGCAGCTTTAATGTTGGTCTTACTCCTGCACTTAATAGTTCCATTATTGCTTTATTCTGCCGTATGCAGTTGGAGTTTTAAACAATTAAATGCACTTTTTTTGATCAATGCTTTCTGGCTGCACAATTTGACAGATTTGATTTATATTGTCACATGTAGTACTGTATTAGACATTTTAGAATTTTGTTCTTTGAAATATACTTCTCTTTGATCTTTTTGAAAATTTTCAGGGTTTTCCTTCAGGACCTGGAAGCATGCCTGGAGGCTCCTGAACGTGTGGGAGCATGTTTTCTCCAACGGGTGAGATGAAATCCTGTTAGATTGTGTAGCTTTTTTATGTTGCGTATGATTTACGTGCCTAAATTCAGAACAGATCTCTGCTGCCCTTGCAGAAAGAAAGCTTCCAGATGTATGAATGTTACTGTCAAAACAAACCTCGATCGGAGTCACTCTGGAGACAGTTTTCAGACTGCAGCTTCTTCCAGGTCAGCGTCGCCATGACTTCAGGCTTTTCTGGGTTATTGCACTGTATTTTTTCTTCTTCTTTTTTTTTTGCAAGATTCCTTTAAACCCACAAGAACCCATGGGGAGATCAGTGTAACGAAAAAGCATCAGAAATGTGTTCTGTAGTCCACTTGGTCTGTGGTATATTCCACTTTACGTTATTTTTTTTAGGAAAATTTGATCTGGATTCTTATGGGTTAATATCTAAAAAATTATTGCAAAGACAAGTTGCCCTAAAATCAACCTGCTAGTGGAAAAATACTTGCGGTAATTGATAAAAAATAGATTCTATTTGCCTTTTGTCTAAAGGAGTGCCAAAGAAAGCTAGAGCACAAATTGGGTCTGGACTCTTACCTGCTGAAACCCATTCAACGCCTCACCAAATACCAGCTGCTAATTAAGGTTGGAAAGTACATTTTTGTTCTAGTTTTAAACTTCACACACACCATGTCACCACTTGCACATAAACTTATGATTGTGTGGATATATTTGCCAAAACTTACTGCCTACATACTGTATGTGGTATAAGGAGCTGCTCAAGTACAGTTCAGACTGTGAAGGCACCTCTGAGCTGCAGGGGGCGCTGACGGCCATGCTGGACCTCCTCAAATCAGTCAACGACTCCATGCATCAGATTTGCATCACAGGATATGAAGTAAATATTCTTTTGTTATTTTAAGCTTGAACAGTTTTAGGGTGAACTTGCTTTCCTCAGACTGAGACGTAAAATCCTCCTTTCATCACCCTCAGGGGGACATCTGTGAACTGGGCCGAGTGTTGATGCAGGGCTCTTTCAGCGTGTGGATCAGCCATAAGAGAGGTCCCACACGCATGAAAGAGTTGGCTCGCTTCAAACCAATGCAGAGACACCTCTTCTTGTATGAGAGAGCTCTTCTGCTGTGCAAACGGAGAGAGGAGCATGGAGATGGCGTCGACAAGACCCCATCGTACAGCTTCAAGCACTGCCTGAAGGTAAGTCCACGATGCTGCAGCAGAATGAGACAAATAAACAGTTTCTTTGCTACATTTGAAGATTGGAAAATAGTAAAATTTAATCTCCTGACTAGCAGCAATTCAGATTTGTTCTCTGTAGAGGACATTTCTAAATCTGAATATCTCCCAACCACCATGTACTACTAAATTAACTCATTTTGGTATCTACAGACGAGATGTAGGGCTTTTCAATAACACCAAATATGAAGGGGTGAGGCTCTGGGAATTGTAGTTTTAGTCAATAAAAAAAAGGCAGGATAATTTTTTTAAATTCCTGTAGTCAAGAGGATATTGTACTGTGGAACAATAAAATATAGAAATTATTTACATTTTACAACTGCATTTACGGGATGTGGAATTTGAGGGGGATGTCCCAGAAACCAGTCAATTCTGGGATTTGAACCCTATCAAATAAAGACCAACACTCTTGTTCAAGTAAGTGAACTACAGACAGCCACAAATATATAGTATGCATGTCCCCCCTATTGTTCCTGGATTTGATCTAAAAGTTATAGTTCTTAAGAAGAGCACCAGAAGCAAGTTCCTAATTATTCATCCACTCTCATGTAACAAAGTCAGATTTTACACCAACAAGCTTAAAAGCTTTTCAGCTGTTTATTGTTTTATTTCTTTATTATTGACAAATGGAAGAGAGGTAACTTTAATAAAACAACTATTAGGATTTTTTTACAGCTCAAATGGATGTTTTATTAGAGTGGCCCCATGAGTGAACCAAAAAGGCACCCATGCAGAATCTTCAGGTTGAAGTCAGAGATATTCCATCTAGTGCATATATGTTGATGAAATTAGCATTTGGCTTACAATGACCTTATGATTTCCTTTATGCTCAAAATATGGAGACATAGAAAAAAATGTTTTGCTATGTTGCAGCACAATAAGCAACAGCTCCAGCATGTTCCTCACTGATGCACATTTTCTTTACTAATCCTGTATACAGTGAGATTGAAAGTAGAAACACCTTTGACCTGACTGGATATAAAACACAAATAATGTGTGTCCCTGGAGCTTAATGTAATAAACAGGCTTCATTAAACACTTGCAGCTTTTCCCCTCTTTTTTGCTTTCAACAAACGCTTTGCAGCCTACTATTCTGCAAAATCTCAACTTTAAAACACTAAGAAAATGGAAAATGTTGTATTTGTCTGTTGTCTTTCACACCAGTGGAGGAAAAGACTCCAGAGAGTTTAGTGTTGTTCGTGTTGTAACCTTTGCACACCTTTGATCTGCCCAGCTGCACACAGAACATGACGTAGTCCTCTGCTGTTGTGTCAGGAGTCAGATCTCTTGTCCTCCCTCAGCAGCTGCAGCTCTTAATTTATTATTGAGGTTGTTGGAAGGAAGCTGTCATTTTGGCGGAGGTTTGTGTGAGAGTGCAAATGTTGCTAAGACTGGACAGATGTGCTGAATGATGTAAGTCTAAGACACTGTGTTTGTCTCTCTGCAGATGACTGCTGTGGGGATCACAGAGAACATCAAGGGAGATGTGAAGAAGTTTGAGATCTGGTACAGCGGCAGGGAGGAGGTTTATGTGGTTCAGGTACAGCTCAGGTTTTTATCTTGGTTTTTAGCCATTTCAACCTGAACTGCATAAAGAATCCATGTCATACCATCAGCTTTGCTCCTCTGTTGTCCCTCAGGCTCCTTCAGTGGAGGTGAAGATGGCCTGGCTCAATGAACTCCGCAGAATCCTGACCCACCAGCAGAGGCTGCTTAGAGGTCTGTGGAAAGTTTGAGTTTTGTCACTCAAAGAAGGAAGCTCCTCTTAACAATCAAAGCTGTTGACTGAAAAGATGTAGCCTAAAAATAGGAAAAGAACACTAATCACTAGAAAGTAGTAAAATGATCAGTCCATGCAGCAAGTCAGTTTTACTTAACAAGAAAACGTATAAGAAATCAACATCTAGAAACAGAGTTCCACACAATCATTCAAATAAAGGAAAAATAAGCTACAAAAGTGAACTTTGAGATAGAATTACTTCACATTAAATGTTATACAGCCCAATGCTTAGTATTTTTTTTTGCTAGTTTTAAGCAAATGGTTAGTATTTTTGAGTTTTTATGTACCTAATTGTAGTTTACTTTGCTTACAGTGACAAAAATAGGTGAAACAAGTGTAAATGGCTAATTTTATTAAAAAAGAAAATGTGAACAAAAGAAAACACAATTTTAGTACAGGTTGGCCAATCTTAATAAATCCTCTTAAAATCTAAAACTCCAACTTTTTTTTGAACATCAATCAGGTTTTTTGTCTCCAAAATAATGACTATGAATGCCAGTCTAACTTTATTGAAATGTAAAATAAAATCCTTAAAATTGAACCAAAATGAGAGTGCAAGTTGAGTTTTTGTGAGTTTTAAATCAAGTTTTTCTATTCTCAAGAGAACAAAGCAAAAGGATTTTAACTGACTTTTATAATAACTTCCTTATTTCTTGATCTTAGCTCTTTATGAGACAAAAACATTTTCTAATGCGCTGATTTTTAGAAAAGCTTGGAAAGGTGGAAAAGCAAAGAGAAGTTAAAACAATTTAATCCCTGCTAAAATATCTCAAATGTTTAAAAACAAGGTTTTAAATCTTTACAAGAGTTCAATAGTTTGCAGTGAGATGATGTGCTTGTCATCCCAAGTCTTGTTAAAAAATCAATCTTGCTCCTCTTTCTTACATAGATGAAGCCTATCAACATGGCCAAGTGGTTGAACACATCCCACTGTCTCCTCATCTTAATGAGAGGTTAGTGTTTCAGAACCCCGACCTCACCTGAACAGAAGGCGCTGCGTGGCATTTTTACATGAGATCGATGCGCCTTTGTGTGTGGGAGATGTATGCTGGCAGACTCAGGCCCCTCTCTGTTTGTGACCAAGTTGCCTATCCCCACTGCTCCTGCCCCCCACCTGCAGGGGCATGCGGCCATCCAAAGGGGTCCCCAGGGGCTGTCTGCCGGGGCTGGACTTTGTCTCGCTCTCAGCTGGCGTCTTTCTCTGCCTGCGGTCCAGGAGCCCCCGCCCTCGAAGTCCCCGGCAACGGCCCCGGCCACGCCCCTGCCACTGCTCCCAGCGTCACTGACCTGCTGTTAACGCTCAGTGGTAAACTCAGCCCGGCCCAGCCTGTCTCGCCTCACCATGGCATGAGGATTGAAAACCCCAGGCTGCTGTGTTTGTTTACTGATCGTCAGCCGTAACCCCACCCTCCTTTCCCTTATAGCCTCCATTATGTGTCATGATTCACTCCTTCATGGCTTTCTTGCAATGACTCAAAACAGTTCTTTAAATCTGCATCTCAGGTTTGCTGTTTTGGCATGTAATGCAAAAGGCAAACGGAGGGAAAAGTTTCATTCCATGATTGCTCCTCATTGGCTCGTGGCACAGGTTTCAGAGATTGGCCTCGATTTTTGAGATCTGGTAAATCATCTTTCATTTTTATTTTTTTTTTAACCAAAACGTGAGAAAATCTCTATATTTGGATCTTAAAAAACCGAGACCAGATCTTTCTTCGAGTTGAGCTGTTTGTGAGGAGGGTGTCAGCAGCTGAGAAGCTGTGTTTCCAGGGAAAGCTGGCTGATGGCTGCTGCTCATTCTGTGCTGTATGGCTGGTGTTCAAACCATCTATGCAGTGTCAAAAACAATCCAAGAAAAGTTGTACGTTTGGTGTTATTTTTAATTTTTATTTTTACAGCAGCAAGCAGCAGAGAAAATCAGTGAGCTCAGAAGAGACTGAATCCGGGAAGAGCAGTCCAGACTCACAACCACACACCCCCAAACACCAGCTAAACCGCAGGAGTGAGTAAACTAAGACCTTTTATTCCCTAATCAAGTAGATACTTAGTAACTTCATCACAAATCCAAATAAATTACTTCTAATTTGCACAAGGCTTTTCCACTGTCACTGATTTGCTCCATAAACATCAAATTTAGATATTTGACTTTTACCCTTCAGTGGTTCAGGTGTACTGTGATGTGAAGAACCAGGCATATCAAAGACTTTGGAGAAAAAAGGTCCAGCTACTGAGAGTAGCTTTTGATTCCACATTCTTTTTTATTCCCCAGTAAGTGCCAAAGAGGTCACATTCATGTCCATATGGTTACTAGGTATCTACACTGACATGTCTGTGGGGAAAATGTGGAGGTTTTGTTTGTTGCTTTACACAACATGTCTGTGGCTTAGGCTGGCCCGGAGCTCACCACTCAGTAGACGTCTGCGAGGGTCTGGAGGAGTGGTCTGGAGGTCACGACGTCTTTCAACTGACTGAGGACACCCCTTTAGTGCAACTGGTGAGACCAGAGAAAAGAGAAGGATTTTTCAATGAGATTTCAAAGTAGAATGCAATTCTCAATTGACATTTCAATATTCAATTGAAGCTTGGAATTTGAAAAATGTATTTTTGCAATTTAGAATTCAAAATGAAAAGTCACAATTCAGTTTGAAAATTAAAAAAATAAAATGTTAAATAAAAAAATCAGTTGCATTTTTAATTGTCACAGGGATTTAATTGTCACCATAATTCAAATGCAAACAAAGAGGTGCCAATCACTTTCTATCCACAAATTATCCCACTAATTTAAAGATTCGTCTAAAGTTTTTTTTGTTTGTTTTCTTTTTTTATTTAAATAAAACATATCTTCACATTTTGTTTCCTCATGCCCATCAGTCTCCAGGCAGATACCAGGCCTTGGCTGATTGTTCTCAAAACGGACCTGACAGCATCATCATCAAATGTGGAGACATGATCCAGCTACAATGTGAAGACAGCAGGGGGCGCTGGTGGGTCTTCAGCCAAACAAGGAAACAGTTCAGAAGTATTTGGTGTCCGTTAATAGTTGATCAGTGACACAGCGCTGATCGAAAATAAAAACTTAAAACTAGTTTTGTAAATAAAAGTTGTGATGACAGTCACAAGTTATTTCTCTCTCGTTTAAAAATAAGGCTTGTGAGGAATTTGAGTCAGCAACAGGAGGGCTTCATAGTGGCTGCCAACCTGCAGCCGGTTATTGGAGGCAGCAGCCGAGAACATCCTCCCAGGCTTGGGGGTAAAGAAAACACTTCTGTGTTGAGTCATGTTATTCCTTCATTTTGAATTTAGCGCCTTTAAAAGTCTGTTTTGTTGTTTGCAGACCCGGGGCACCTAAAGGTGAGGAAGCTGAGCTCCCCATAGAGATGGAATCATGGAGTCTCACGTCTATGTGTGGATGATGAACAGTCTGAAGGAATAGACTGACTCATAACTGAAGGAGCCTCCCCCACACATACACACACTTCTGGATCTCCTAAGCGTACTTTATAGAGATGCCGTTTAAAGTCAGCAGGACTGTGTTTCTCCCTCAGCTCTTCCTGTTTTCTGCTGGTGATGGAGCGTGCAGTTTCGGACAATCAGTAGACTGAACCTGCATCTGTCTTCAGCGACCGGCAGTTGTCTTGTCCTCCATCCCTCTGAAGCTCTGCTGGGACCACCTCACTAACTGTTGCAGTGACGGCGTCTGATAACCCAGGATTTGCCTGGAACATTTCTTAAAAATAGACTGTTGTACATATTGTGTCATTTTTACACTGACTGGATCACATTGCAATTCTTTGTATTTATTTATTTTTTTTGCATTATTCATTTTTCTGTACAGGTTGAGAGTTGCCAAAATGTGCCATGCCATAATGCCTTTTTATCCCTGCTCTTTTAGGGTCTCTTGTATGTTTGTTAAATCAAATGTTTGCTTTCAACTGACCTGGATGACATTTGTAAGGCTCATTGTTTGCTAGAAATCCACAGGCTGTCTGAATGTGTTCTCTGCTTGCTGCTCTACAAACTCTGTCTGTGCTGCTGTCGACTCTTCATCGTTTGCCGTGTTGGGGTGGGGAAATGCATCCTGCGTGAAAGCAGGAAGCAGCTAACACGGCACTGGCGGTGATGTAAGACACAGAGGAACATGACAAGTGTTTCTCCGCGTGTGCCGGAGACAAACAAGGGTTGCTTCTTGTTCCACGAGGATGGTCTCATAGGTTTCTGTCAGCACAGACTGGAAGGAGTTAGAGGAGGATGCTGCGTTTCTTCCGTCACCACCCAAACACATCAGCTCCTCCTCAAGATTAGGATCGTCCTTAAAAAGGATGATACAACCAACATGAAAAATGCAGGACACTTTGTTAAATATTGATTGTAGACTTATATGATTTACCAGATCAAATCGAGACCCCTGTTGGAGGCCCGCCTTTGATTCCAGCTCTTTGAAGTGGAAATGAGTCCAGAAAGCAGCAGGGGCCGCTGCGCACCACTTTAACTGCTCAATTATTTACTTAGCTCCCCTGTTGTTCCGTCATTTCATGGGACATCTACAATGTTTACATCTCCACATATTTACAAACTCACTGTCATAATGTTTTCTTTTTGGCTCACATCCTCACAGTCAAATGTAGTCAAGTCAATCCAAAATGCTGCAGGTTTTTGCACAGACTTTTTCCAGTGGTGAAAATAGAACAAACCATACACATATGAAACTTCAGTGATCTTTCTGAGACAAGTAGCTTGAGCTTGCTGCTAAACCTTTCTTCATAAGAAAATGCATGCCGGCTGAATTATGAGCTGGTTCTTGTAAGACAGTTCCCTGCTCTGCTCCTTTTCTAAATCTGACAAAAGCAAGATGTTTGGACTTTTTTCTGTTCTTTCATTGAGCAGCTCCAAAAATTAAACTAAACATATTTGGCTACATTCTGAGGCTGTTCTTTTGTGTCAAACACAGTTTCTGTGTCTTAGATGCAATTGTGTTTTAGACAATAAGACTATGCAAGAAAACTTTGGATTATTCAACATCACCCCAATTACAAATAAATATGTTTTGTTGCAGATAAAAGTTACTGGTCTTGCTGTAATTGTTCTTTATTTGTCAGAGCCTTGATTATATTTTATGTTTTACATGAGCACAAATGTGAAAATAAAAAAAAAAGTTTCATTTTTAAGCATCTGGTAGAATTGCATAACTGCTTGTATATAAACATAAGTTTTTAAATATCTAAAACATGGTAGTTTTGAAAGTTTGAAAGTTTTGCATTAAATGCCAGCCTTTGATTAAATAACATATTCTTGTATAGCATGTTTCTATCTTTCTTGAAGACCATACCAACCTATTACCACCAGTACCAATGTGGGATTTAGTGCTTTGCCCTAGGACACTTTGATACATGAGTGGGTAAGGCAGGAACTGAACCTATGATCTTCAGTTCAGAGGTCAACCATACCACCTCTCCACCACGGCCTCCCCTATTCTTCCCTCTAAATGGTGCTGGTGAGCTTGCACTCAATTCTTTCTGTGATGGGAACTTGAACCTTCTGCAGCATGTTCCGCGTAGAAACCAGCAAGAGCTTGCTGCTCCAGTTGCTCCCTGTAGCACAGGAAGACTGTCTCATCAAAGTCTCAGTAATAGTAAAGGGCCTAATGCAGACAGGTCGAACTGTTGTTGAGAATTTGGTTGCATTTTTAAGGTGGAACATGGTGATGTCATGGTTGCAGAAGCTCAGTCTTTTGGGTGTGGGTGCAAGACCTCAATATCCTTCTGTATGCTCTCCTCAAAGTTAATTTCATGCTCACATGGAAGGAGACACTACGGAGAACTGGACATGACATTAAAAAAAAAAAAAGTAAAACTGTTCCCTCAAATTCATGATTTGTGCCCACAAAATAAGAATTTATTTGCGTTTTTTGGACACAAATTCATATTGAATATCTTCAATTTCTTCTATTAATTTGTGCCCACAAAATGCCCACAACTGCTAATTTTTGTGCACAAATGACTAAATTGTATAAATGTGACTTAGAGCCTTTGATGTCACATTGAGGTGCAGTCTCGATTATTCACATTTTTATGCCATGAACAAAAATAACAATAAAGAAATTCTATTATATCCTATTTTTGCTGCAACTAAGGACAAACACACACAGCTTAATGCTTGCATGAAGGATTTCACAGTTAAATGTCTTGTTCAGTTGAGCCACTTCATGGTAAGTCTATTTCTCGAAACCATTTGGAGTTTATAAATGTTTCAGTTTTATAGAAAAGAAAGCAAACTATTTACAGTCTGAAGAAAATGTGGATTAATGCCATAAATAAAGTCAGTGTACTGTATTTATAATCAAAATCTCACCAAAAATATTGTATTAAAGTACCATGAGTTTCAATTCTAGAGGAAAGATACCAACTCTAGCTGTTCAGAAAAGCAACTAGAGGTTTAGAATGTCCCCCAAAAGTGCATTAGAACTCTCAGCTGTTGTGTAAGATAAGAGATGTAAGATGTTGATATCATATTCTGGCAGCTATGCCCCTGTTGGTTGTGCATTTATTGTTTTGTGTGTGTGTGCCAATGGTGATATCAAGCTATTAAATGAGGATTTAGGATCTGAAATGTTTAGGATTCTTTATTCTATATTTAAATATGTCCCAAAAAACTAAATCTTAAAAATGTTACTATACATTTTTTAATAACCCATTAGAAAAAAGTGCAGAGTAATTCATTCATAAGAAAAATATTTTTAAAACTTAGCAAATTAACAAAAATTCAACATATTGTGTTACTGTTTACACCTCACATGTTGTTAAAAATCTTTTTGTTTATATGTATTTTTTATAGCTATGATCAAGAGAGAATGATCCACCGTTTTTCTGTAGATGTAACTATTATTAGTCAATCTTTCCTAAAAACACACTATCGATCCATTTTAATGTATCTTGCAATTATGAACAGTTTCTTTCAGGTATTTTATTTTTAAAAAATCCAAAAGAAAGACAATTTAATGCGTGCTATGCAAATTTGACCACAAGATGGCGCACAAATACCTCAGTGTTAACGTCAAGATCCCTGCAGCTAACAGAAAAAACAGGATCCAGTCAAACTTTAACTTTAGCTTAAACTGTTCTAAATGCTTCTTTAAAAAAAATCTAAACAGAGTATATAATCACAGATTAATAGTATATTAATAGTAGATTAATACTCGTCCCAAACTTAAATTGTCATTTAAAAAGGCTGTTAAAATTTTCCACCAAAAAGCTCATTGTTACTCTGTGTGTTTCGTTGTTATGCATGCTTCAGTTACACTGACACAGGGTGATGTTCATCGTGACTCATTTGACTGCTGCAGACATGAAAGCAGTTTTCTCGGCATTTCAGAGCTGATTCTACAACTATGTCCGAGTTCACTGAATCCAGAAACCAGCAATTACTCATTTTGAAACTCACAGTTTGTAACACATGCCAAAAGATGGACTCGGAACACACAAACAGATTGAAAAACCTCTGTTTTTCTGCACGCTACAGTCATGGCACCCAGTCATGCGACACACTGAAACAGTAAAGCTTTCAAATGGCGGCAGACTCCGGTTTGCCAAATAATAAATGAGTGATTAAATGCATTGGTGTCATCTACAGTCTGTGACTTTAATTCACTGATTTTTCATACATTTCCGGTTCTGCAGAATTAAAATGGGCATCTTGTTGCCATGGAGAGTTATAGTAGTGGAACTCCCCTGATGATGGTTTGTTTCCATTCACAAAACTCTGCCAAACTTTGAGCGATCATCCTTGGATGGAATGTAAGAGTGGTGATCAGCTGTTCAGAGAATGAAGAAAGTCTTCTGCTCTGTGAGATTTTGAAAAAAATCCAGCCCGATAAAACAACTAAACGAGATTCATGTAACTGTGACCATTTTTCCTCAAATACCAATACATTCTATAAACGACAGTGAAATAGGAGAATCTGAGAGTTTTAATGCTTTTATGTGATGACAGAGGGCACAGCCTGCTTGACAGTGATAACTGAACACGTCATTATAGATCATCCTTTAACCAAAAAGTTTGCTGAAACCCAGAAGATTTTTTCTCTTTCTACACCAAGAGACGTATTCAGAGTGACAGCTGAACGTTTAACTCTGGAGTCGCTTTTCGCTATTGCTTATTGGATGAAACCCATCACCTGTCCTGGAAGTTCCCTCAGGGAGACCAAAGTCTTCTCCAGCGTTGCCATCTATTGACCGGGGGCACTGTTGTTTTACTGAATCGTTGAGAAGACTGAATTATTTATACTTGAGTAATTAACACTGTCTACTCAATATAAGAGCGTCTACACAGAACAAGTCAGAGTGAATTTATAATGATTTGTTGGAGTTTCTTCCTCCAATTTTCAGTTTTTCAGAGCCTGTGAATTGTCTAATCTTTGTCTGAAAGGGGGAAAAAAGCATTTTAAGTCTAAAGTTGGCTCTGTTGGTGGTTGTAAGGGATAAAATACAAATTAAGTGATGATTTGTGGGGAGAGCATTTACTTCTTTGCCTTTAGGCTTTTCCTTCAGGGGTTGCTACAGCATATTATCAGCCTTGCATACCAGAGTATGCACATTCACATCCATGAAACTCAATAGAATAGAATAGAATAGAATAGAATAGAATAGAATAGAATAGAA
>BSAI01000162.1:5084956-5160675 GCA_036245035.1 Adrianichthys oophorus
AATAGAATAGAATAGAATAGAATAGAATAGAATAGAATAGAATAGAATAGAACAGAATAGAATAGAATAGAATAGAATAGAATAGAATAGAATAGAATATATTTGTTTCTACTGCACTTTTCATAGAAAGAATCATAAATGCTTTACAAAAAGACAGAATCAAATCAAACACAGAGATGTAGTAAAATCCAATATTAACAAGGCCTACTAAAAGTAAAAAAAAAAAAAAAAAAGTAAAACAAGGACTAAAATAAACTAAAAGCTCTACTGAATAAAAAAGTCTTGACCTGGGATTCAAAACTCTCAACGGATTCAATCTGATGCGAGTTTCAAAGACGACGGGAGACAGCTTGGAGGAAGATACATCCTCTAGCTTTAAAGCAGAACCTTAGAATACTTAAGAGATTTTGGTTGGAAGACCGAAGGGTTTGGGGTAACAAGGTCAGAGATGTATGTCTGGGTTTTACCATGCAAGGTGTGGTAAAGGAACGTAGATAAAGGAACGTCACTAGTGGGGGCTAGCCTAATTGATGCGAGTTGTGGCTGTGCTGCTGTTCAAAAATGTAGGATAAAGTTCCAGTCCTAAGTTGTAGTAATCTAAACGAGAAGGAATAAAAGCATGAAGCATGTTTCCAGATCACATCGAGATCAAATATTTTATATTTTATACTCCTTTATGGTCTTTCTTTAGGCCTCTTTCTTGATAGCTCCAACCTCAGCCTCTTTTTGCCAACACAGTTGCAACAACACTGTGCCTCCTCTGTCCAAACCATCAT
Organism: Adrianichthys oophorus; assembly: GCA_036245035.1. Classification (NCBI taxonomy): domain Eukaryota; kingdom Metazoa; phylum Chordata; class Actinopteri; order Beloniformes; family Adrianichthyidae; genus Adrianichthys; species Adrianichthys oophorus. The sequence continues at coordinate 5,085,733 of BSAI01000162.1, forward strand.
AATGATTTGTGAGGAGAGCACAGCAACAAAACCACATAAAAGGAAAGAAAATGCTCTTTAAATGATCATTGATTTGAGAAAATCCCCCTGACATCGCCATCTTTCTTTTACTGTATGGTCCTGTGAAGCAGAGAACCTGTGTCAACTTCACTTAGATTAGTCATTACAATCAGGAATCCAGTCAACACATCATAACAACTTGTGTTTGCTCACTTGTATTGATTGTTGCAGTGCACCCTCTCCTCCTGTGGGGGAGTTCAGGACTTACTCTTTCACCAGAGGATTCTTGTTATTTGCTGTAAATAAAAGCAACCCACTGTAAAGCAAATCTGCAGTTAAAAAAATATTGCAGAAGTTGAAGACAAACCAAATTACATTTTTCAAAGCACAGAAGAAAGTTATATTTCAAGAAGCTGCTTATTATGTAATCAGATTTCAATAATTTGTTGTATCATTTATGATGGAAATCATTGTCTTGACATCTACTCAGAAAGATCTTTGTGCACAGTTTGCAGCTTAGATTATTCAAGATTTCTTTTCTCTTTGTCAGCACATTTTGATTATGGTCCTCACAACATTTTGACTTTGTCAGAACGTCTTGTCCATGCTGAATATGAATCCTTACGTCTCTATCTTAAGTTTCTGATTAGTTTGTTTGTGTCCCTGTATAAAGGGCCACTGCCCCTTCATCCCTTCAGAGCTCTGCAGACCTCTCCATGCTTTCCTCAGCATGCTTCCTTTTTTTGTTGAATAAAATCTTGAAACAATTTGACAAACATTTCTTCATAACACTGGATCTACAATTTTCCACCACACGTTGTTGACATGTGTCACTGCTTAGTAGAAAATCAATTCTCCAGTAAAACTGTATAAAAAGGAAAGCATTTCACAGTGTTGTACTTATATGTTAAATTTCAACTTTTTGAGATTTTCAGTCAACGAAAAAAGCAGATAAATGGAGATACCTGGATTACAGTTTCTTCAAATAAATGACCTAAACTTTAGGGTGTAAATGACCCATAATCTATTGATCACCCTACCTTTGAGCTGAATTTAAAAAATCCCTCCAGCACGTCTTCAGATACTTCTATGATGCATTTAGTCAAAAAACAAACACATCATATGAGATTAAGGTGAAATCTCTCTTTTTTTATTACATTACCATTAAATATTTTGTCAACTACATTCCAAAGGATGGTTGTTTAAATGGCAGAAATTTTAGTTTTCAAGTTTCTTTTATTTTTGGTGCTGAATCCCCGACACATAGGAAGACACCTCAGGGCAGTTTACATTGTAAGTTTAAAAACCTGCCAAAGAGACACCCAGCAACCCCCTTTGCCTCCCCTTGAGCAGCACTTGGCAAAGTCAGGAAGGAAAATCTCCCTTTTAACAGGATGAGCCCTCTGGCAGATCAACTCTCAGCACGAGTGACCATCTGCCTCTTCCGGCTGGGTTCAGAGCAGAGCGCGGCGACAGAAGACAAACGGCACCAGCCCAACTGTAAAGACTGGGCAGCTTGGTGCATTCAGTGACCATAGATTTAAAGATCTGACAAGCGATCCTTCAGACGAAATAGTACATTTCAAAATAACAAAACAAAAAAAATAGCAAACAAAAAGAAAGCAGAGGCGGATTGTTTGTTAGGACAGCAGTGTGTGTCACTAAAATGTACGCCTTCCAAATGGTTGTCATATTTGATCAAACCATGGGAAGTAAGCGGCACTAAAATAATAAATTAAAAGTTTGACCAAATGTTGCTTGAAAATTTAAGGAAGAGTTGGGATGCTGGGAATTTCTCTGCACACTTTATTAATATCTGTTAAAGTCCTTTAAAGGGGCATATTGGCACCCAAAGTAGGCCAGTATTCATTCTCCTCACAGAATCATTGATTATAATGTGACATTTCAGAGAAGCCATTGTGTTCATAAAAATTGTCATTCTGCACCCTGAACAATGATTTCCTATGTTGCTTTCATAAACATGTCCAAAGTCCATGAAACTACCTTTTGGTCTAATATGTTTAAAGCCCCAGCAGTTCACTAGAAATGAACCTCTGAGCAGTGAGCGTGGTGCAAGCTCCTACCTTCACCCATCTTTTCATGTGCTCTCACGTTAGCTTACAATTAGCAATATCGGAGCCATCCAGTCGTACAGTTTTTAGCCAAGTGCCAGCTCAGACAAGGATAATTAGTACATGCGTGAATCTATTTGTCTGCAAGTGGATCCAGGGAACTTGCAGCTTCTACCTATAAGATTTTTCATACTGCATTTTTGTCTGTTCGTGGTTTACAACAATTGTAATAAAAAATACTTTGAAATGCATTTTCAAGCTTAATTTTTTATATAGTCCTCTATTATCAGAAAAATGCCACAAAAACATGTTAAAAACACCAAAAACACAGCTTTCACAAACTTATACCAAACACACACTAAACACACTTATACCAAAAAAGCTTTAATTTTGTTTTAAGTCACCTAAACAGTACCAGTACGACTCTCGCTTACTGTGCTTTCCTTCAAAAGAGTCAGCTGTCTTAGTAAGATGAAATTCCTTCCTTCATTACTTTAGTTTGGGTGAATCAGTAAAAAAAGGATTCATGGGTCACTGGCAAACAGTCAAAACAGCTTGAGTTTAGTTCTGCAGGTAAGACTTGTGCTGCAACTGCTAATGTGAAAATAAAAAGTGCAGCTGTGATGGTTTGAAACGTCTGTCAACTTCGTGAGGATCACATTTGCTAACAGTTTCCCCAGAAAAAAAAAACATTAAATATTGTGAGTTCTTAAGAAATGAGAGCTTAAATCCACTCTGGTGCTGTGAGGCGTGATGCAGTCAGGCTGACAGATGCTCCTGGCTCATGAATGTTCAGCCACCGTTAATGAAAACTGGAGCTCCCATTGCTCCTGGCCAGAAAATGCCCTAAAAGCTCTCTGTTTTCCAGATGAATGTCAAAAACAAATTTGCAAGAAAAACTCCACCGAAGAGGATCAGTGGGGAAGAAACTGATGCACAAAAATAAAAAATTAAATCAGTCTAAGCTGCTGTGTATAGATCTGTTTGGTGACTTAACTCCCCTTGCCCCCCGACTACTAGACTTAAGGGAAAAGTATATATTTATGTCCATAATTTTATAATCCTAAATTTTATCATAGAGTCCAGATAAATCGCATAGAAATGTAACTTTATATGCAGTGATGAATGCTAACCACCATTTCAACAAGATTATTATTTAATAATATTCATTCATTCATTTTCTACACTTGTTTTGTCCCTTCCAGGGTCACGTGGATGCTGAAGCAGGATGCCCTGCCACTCATGGGTGAAGACAGGGTACACCCCTGGACAGGTCGCCAGTCTGTCACAGGGGTCACAATCACACACCCATACACACTCACATTCACACCTAGGGGCAATTTAGAGTGATCAGTTAACCTAAGAAGCATGTTTTTGGATTATTTAATAATATTACATATTATTCATTGACATATTTCATGCCACTTGTGTCTTAAAAATAGACCCAGAGAAAAACAAAGTTGAGAATAAATGTTGAGATGCATTTTCATCTCAAGGGTTGAAGGCCATTCTAAAAGAGTGAGCTTTAAGCCTCAATTTTAACAACAATTTGGAGTTTATGATGCAAAAAAATACAGAGATGCTTTGCTAAATCCTCTTGACCCCATGACGAAAAGGCAAGGACATAATTTGAAGATGATCTTAGAGTATGGCAGGGGGGTGAAGCTGGAGGAAATCACAGACTGGGAGGGGTCAGGTTGTAAAAAACAAGTAAATAAAAGTGAGAGAAAACTCTTTTCTAAGAAGAACCAAGGAAGGAAGTTGTGAGAAAATTTAATTTTGACCTCAGATGAATAGTCTAAATTGGAGGAAGAATGGAATACAGAGCTGGGCGCAGTGGCCAGGTAGAGTGTCATTAGCACAGAAATGGAATGATATTCAATTTTTTTATATGTTTTCCAAGAGGTAGTAGACATGCCGGTATTTCAAAATGTAACAGACTCAGGACAAAACCCTGGGAGAACACAGCAGGTTGTTGTGATGGATTGAGAATGAAATTTCTTGAGCTCCAAAACAAAATAATATATGGTATGGGAGTGTTTAGGAGAAGTGGCAGTTTAAAAGTGGCGCTATTTAACCAGAGAGAGTGAAAGAATGCCTGAGCAGTGGAGGAGAAGTGTGATGGTGTCCATTTTTAAGAGAGGTGTGCAGAGATGTAAAAAATAAAAAGGAATGAAGCTAATGAGTCACATAATAAAGTTATGGGAAAATGTAGTGGAAACATGGCTGCCATCAGAGATCAGAAGTGAATATTTGTGAACAATAGTATGGCTTCATGCCAAAGAAAGAGAACCACAGACAAGTGTTTGCTTTGAAGATATTTCTGGAGAAGGACAGAGAAGGTCTGAAGAAACTGGATAAAAGATACAGAGAGAGGAGCTGTGGTTTATATGAGGAAGTCTTCAGTGGCAGAGAAGAACGTTGGAGTTGTTCAGGACAAGTATGAGAGCTGTAAGACAGTGGTGACATGTGCTGTAGATGTAACAGAGGAGTTCAAGGTGGAGGTGGGACTGCACCGAGGATCAGCTTTGAGCTCCTTCTTGTTGCTGTGGTGATGGACAGACGGACAGATGAGGTTAGACAGGAATTTCTGTAGATCATGATGTTTGCAGATGATGCTGTGATCTGTAGTGAGAGCCGGGAGCTGGTGGAGGAACTTCTAGAGAGGGAGAGTTTGGCTCTGGAAAAGAGAGGAATGAAGGTCAGCTGCTACAAGGCAGAGTGTCAGAAGGTCTGTGTGTGAACTCGAGTGGAACAGTGAGGAGACAGCGAGCAGAGGTGATGAAGATGGAAGACCTCAAGTAGGTGGGGTCAACGGTTCAGAGCAAAGTGTGAGATGGAGGTGACAAGGAAAGCTGGTTGGAAAGTGTGGATAAAGGTTTGAGGAGTGATTTGTGATTGAAAAATGTCAGCAACAATGAAAACAAAAGGTGTAGAAGACTATGGTGAGAGCAGCCATGTTGTTGGTTTAAGGATAGTGTCTCTGTTACTTATTTTAAATACATAAGTAAATGGGAAAACTTGCGACCCACTTTACTACATATACACACTGTAAAACACCCCAAGAAGTTCTAAATTACAATATTTAATTGAAACTAAATGCAGCCGCAGTGTGGAACAAGTCTGAAACTAAATCAGAAAACATGACGTTTAATCTCTTCACTTAATGTCCTTAAATGTTACCTTGGTATCTTATTTTTTGTCATTGTAAAATGAAAGGTCTTTATGATTTCTTTGTTTATATAAGACAATAACAAACTTTTGACCACTCACAAATAAGGAAATACACAAAAATAAATACAATTTCCTTCTGAATTTTTTAAAAACCCTGCTTAACAGAGGATGAAGTGAGCAGCTTCATCTGCTCAAATGACCCGCTGTAAACCAAGTTTGACTTTGGGAAAATATGGGGAACTTTTTGAAAACATTCTTTGCAATAAGATTTCCACATACCGCATATCCTTTTGATTTATGGAAAACTGTGAAGCAATTTGATTTCAGATTGCTGTCACTTTTAAGCAAAAGGAGTTCCTCTTTAAACAGCTCCCTCTCTTGTTTGTGTCAGTTAGCTTCTGCCAGTGTCCCTCGTCAATAAAAACGCATATGTAATAAGGTACCCCTTCGTTGCTAGTTTGACCCTGATCACATGTGAACTCTGCATCATTCTGACGACTCAGTCTGAGCCTGTAGAGGTGATTTCGGGTTATCCTGTGACATGGGTGGACACAGCTGTGAACTGACATCAACAAAGACAGTGTGCGTCAGGTGGAGATTTTATTTTATTTTTTTGCGCTGCACCAAGCAAGCTGGGGGGTTTGCTTTAAACAGGCTGGGGATGAGTGCAGCGCTGCTGCATGGTGCCCTGCTGGAAAGGTCAAAGGGGGCCACAGGCCATGGAAACAGTGGCAACAGAACCCACTGACATTTACACTTTCTCTGACCCACGCTCCTCTCACAGTACTTCATGGTCAACATTCATGTCCAGCTAGTGAGTCACAGCTGTCCTCTAACTCCTTAAGCGTCTTTTGCTTTGCGTTTTACTTTTCATGAGCTGAACGTTGATGCAGGACACGTTGCCAGGGTATAACGCCACTAAAGGACACTGAGCACTTTTTACCTCAAGAACTGCTGCCAAATAATGTGCTGCCCTCCCTTGTTTTAACCTCTCAGGGTGTTGTGTTTGTCCCTGTGATATTAGTAGCTCCTCGGTGTAACAGAATGGCTACCTCCATTTATTTGTTAAAAGATCTAAGCTATTTGGAGGTCAGAACAGTGTCTTACTAAGGTTTTTTCATGTTCGTACCGTGAGTTGGAGTCCAGAATGCAGCTGTCAGAAAAGCTGGAGTAGACACCGCATCAGCTTTTATTTTTTAAAGCTTTAAAATGGCTTGTTTAAAAAAAAAATTACTACATGAATTTTCAGAATACATTAAAAACGGCATCAGCGTCACAATCCAAAAAAACAAAAAAATACGATTTGTTTGAATCTTTTCAGAACACCTCAGTTTTTCAATAATTTTTAAGATAAACTGTAGTTTATTAAAGCATAGGACAAAAACACAGACAGAAATTATGGATTAAAATGATAAATGACAATATTTTATAAACTTTTGCTGTAGGAATGTCCGCATGAGACACTTTATTTACAATCTTTTCTTCTGTTTGTCCCAAAGCTGGATGGGCTCTGTGTTATGATTATCCTCTAGCCTCACCCTACTGATTGACATACATGTTGCAACTCCTTTGTATTCTCCCTCTGATTAAACTCTGGTGCCAGAGTCTATTGAGCATCTGCCCTTACCCCCAGCCTTGCACTTGTATCCTGTTTGGATTTTTTAACCTGGTTTTTTAGACCTAACCTGAGTTAGTTTTGCCCTGGACCTGGTTTACTGTGGTTCTCACTAAAACACATCCTCTGTACTGGATTTCCTGCAAATGGCTTGTTCCTGATCATCTGTTGCCAGTCTTCCTATTGCTGCAACATTTAGTGTTATTCAATGTTTTTTCAGTCCTAAACTTTTAATAAATGATAAATTGGAGGATTCCAAAACTCTTTGGTTGTTTATGTTACTATTGGGCCTAAATATCTCTCACTGAAACAAATGGTAATGGCTTTTTGATTGTGAATTCTTTAAATTATGTGGCTCGACATCTGACAGTTTGGACCATTCAAGGCAAAGAACCCCTTTAAAAGTGCCTAGCGAGTGTTTAAAACTCATCAGGAGGATTCAAGCATGTAAAGGAAGTTTGAAGGGGCTCCAGTTTCTCCTAAAAATAGCCATAAAGATCTTGTAACCCTCAGCCACCAGGTCTTTTTCAAAAGAGCAGGAGACCTGCAGGACCAACTACAGGACACAAACCGGGCCGGTATCGGACAGGTTTAATTCATAAAACCGTCATAATTGTTTCAGTTTTCTGAAGATTTCAATGGAGCGTGTGATCAAGGGAACGAGAGAGTTTGCAGTGGGATCTGCTGACAGTTTACTGCACGATTGAAGGTAAGTACGTACAGCACTTATGCAACCAACTTAAGATTTAGGTTGGTTGCAAAAACACACACACACACACACACATATATATATATAAAGTATATATAGAATATATGTATATTATGTAACCAAAATAAAGATACATGAGTGTAGTTTCAAATTAAAGTTAGTTTCATATTGACATAAAAAAAAAAACAATTCTCCACAAGGAACAATAATTTAGTCAACGATGCACTATTTTATTATTATCAGAGTTAACCGGATATTTTGCTATTAAAACTTGCTAAATAAATTAGGATTACGTTTCCACAGAAAAAAACAACATGTCACATATTATTTATGCAAATTCTATTTTTTTTAATCTATAGTTCTTTTTTCAGGTTATTTTACACAGCACACACAATAAAATGTCTCTTGAGTTTCAGAGTTAAAACAGCAGGTGCCTGATATAACGTTTCATTTGGTAGATTTCGCCTCCAGAGTTGATTTATTTAAAGAATCAGAGCTGCTTCAGCTCAGGAAGCAGACGTGCAGGCTGGACGTGAATGAGGAAACGCATTGCTCTGCAAACGCTGCTGAATGAGAGCAACAGCAAGATGGTGCGCGCCATGCAGCAGCAGCAACAGCAGCTCCTGCTGTAATTATTCACCGCATCGACAGCAGCAGGGCTCTCACGCGCGCACGCCACTTATGGATGGAGCGCCTCGTTTGCATCACAGCAGCGATTGTGGGGTTAGAAAACAAGCGTCCGCCGCGTGAACCGGTGCTAGAGCGGGTGGAGCGCTCTCAGATCCTGTTGATTCCCGCTGAGCGTTTGGAGCAGAGCCTCACTGACGACAGACAACAGCAGAGCAGGTCGCAGGAAGACGCTGCGCTGGATGGCATCTCTCTCGGGGTTTGTTTGATAGTGGGCTACGATTCAGTGGTTTGACTTCAAATAGGAGAAGAAGAAAAAAATCCATCTGCGCTCCATCCTGCAACCTTCCCTTTTCTTTGATGGTGGCTTTGACACAATAGATTTTGTATGCACCATAAGCAGATTGGTGGTGGGGACGCGTGCTTTCATCAATGTGCATTGATGTAGCAGGAAACGTGGAGGAGATAAGGTGGGTTCCATGTGAGGATGCTCACAGTCTTGTTGTGCCTCTGTGACGCGTCTGTGCGTGGCTTCAGAGACTATCAATAGTTGGATGTTTTCATTAGTGTATTATTGATTATCATCCCGCATCCCGTGTGGCTCCTCTTGTCCTTTGTTTTTGCTGCGTTAAAGAACCAGCAATAAAAGCTGCTTTCATCTCATAAAAATGAAGTGATCTTTAGATTTTTATTCTCCCCGCAGAACCCTTATCTCAGCACCTGGAACCTTTGGTCGGGATTTCATTGAGGACACCCCGCAAATAAGAGGATTTCCATTCTTATCTAGTTCGGGATTTACACATCCAAACTGGGATCTATGAGCGGAAAAGTGGCGAAGCCTAAAGAAGACAAGGATGCTTCCAAGGGTAAGAGGCGATCTGTCCCTGCTACCCAGCTGCTAACACGAACAGGCATCCATTCACTCCCTGCATGGATCCCCCTTTGAGCTTAACAATAGCAGCCACTGGAGGATGAAGCATCAGCAGCACGATGCATGTGGTAGGCATGTGCGCCTCCGGGCCTGCGCTTCGATGCTCAGCGTTCAAAATCCCCTGCATCAGACTTTCTGAACACTATTTAGAAACTAAAGTGCATCCTAATGAAATGTGATTTTTTTTAATAAAAGGGAAAAGACTCGATTCGATAAAATATTGATGCTGACATCCTTTTGTTGTCGCGTGCATCCTGCTGAAACGTCCCTTTGTGAGCATCCGCACTCTCATCGTCTCCACACAACCCTAAATTCCTTTTTTTGGGTCTCGTAGCGTGAGAATATGACCCGTGACCTAACAATGATATCCCACACTTCAGCGAAGCAAAGGAAGTAAACTGCCTATATATTGCCATGGAGACGAGGTGGAGGAAAGGTTGCCAGAGAAACGTGGCGGGACTAATGGCACCCGGTTTATGCGCGCCACTTTACGCACAGACACAAATACCGCTGCACCTTTATTCTCGATTTTAGTGTTTAAGACCAGGGATTGTACAACGAGTCTGTAAGAAAAAAATGAAGAAATCAAATTATCACCGTTGCCAAAAAGCTCTAGAAATGTATTTTGGACCAATCGTTCGAAATCTTGGATCATGCACTAATAGAACCACTTCACAGAGCTTTGTCTGTTTTTATAAAAATAAGATGAAAAAAAAAGAAAAAAATCCTTTATTTTTCATCAGTTGCAAACTCACTTGTTGCCCTATGGGTACCTAAATATCACATAACTACAAAAAGATAACACAAAAACACACGTTTAAAATTCTGCTGATCCAGCAGCAAAAACTGCAAGTTATTCTGACTTAACAGACAATTGGACTTCCTCACATCCCCAGTGATTTTATCTTGTAAATGTATGACTTCAAAAATAAATAAATAGTCCTCTAATTTTGAAACAACTCCGTCATTTTACTAATAGGTGAACTTTTACATGAATCCTGCTTGTAGTTATTTAAACACAAAGTTGTTTTGACAGTTCATCTCCTAAAGAACATTGCTTTCAACCTAAAAGTTTTTATACCACTATGCACAATTTTTGTTTTAAAAAAGTAGAAGAAAAACGGAAGTACATTTTGAATACAATTTAAAATTGTATGAGATAGCAATCACCAAAAATGGTGACATTGGCTCTACCTTCAAATCCCCTCAGTAAAAAGCTTTCTTTGTGCTGGTGAGAATGAGTTTAGTGACAGATGTCTGCTCTCTGTCTCAGTGGCTCACTCAGATTAGTCACAGGGCATTCTGTTGTCATGTGAAAACAGGAAACATGCAGGGACAAGCAGAGAAAGAGATGGTTGGGAAGAAGGAGCTGCTGTGAATCTGAGCTCCTGTATCAACACCTATTAATCGTGTGTTAGTTTCCCCTGTCCTGGTGAGGCGAAGTTCAGACAAAGAGATGTGTCACAGCCTGTCTGACGCACACAGTCTCAGCTTCATGTCAGTCTGAAGCCTCACATCATTCATGCACACACGCGTTTGCCCAACTGTGAGTTGCACTGTGCATCAGTTAGGCAGACATTTTCATCTTAACTGTTTGCCGTCAAATTCGAATTACAAATCAAGTCAAGTTTATTTCTGCTCACTGAGTGCAAGCTTGTACAATTTTATGGTCACATTTTATTGCAATTTTGCAGATTTCTTGCCCGTAATTCATTTAGGTGAGCAAATAACTTTGACTGAGCTTCTGGCCCTTCATTGCTGATATACTGCCCTCTTGGGCTGCAAGTGTCAGCCTCTGGATTCATGTCTGCCCCAAACTGCAGATATGAGAATAGCAGAAGGCATAAGTCTTGCATATTTGCTGGCAGATTAAAGTCAGTCACTGAATCAATGAATGTCTGGAGAAGAGTTTGAAGCTGCTTCATAATCGCGGTGCAGGTACTTGGCTCAAACCTCAGCAAAACCTCTCACAGGGTCACTGGGGTCTCTCAGTAATTGTCAAATGTTCAAGAAATGTCCCTGACATGATCAAAATCAGCTAAAATAGTTTTTAAAAGTGTATCTTCTTTTAGATCTGATGGAAGTCATCCAGCCTTGAGTATGATGTTTTTAGCCCAAATCAAAAAAACCTGTGTCGCTTTTTAAGACACATTTTCTGCAGGAGTACATTAGAAATTCACCACTTACTGTTGGCGCAGAGTAGTCCTCTGCTAGTAAATGGCTAGTAAAATCAGAGTTATGCAGGTGTACAGTTTTGAACCAAATGCCAGCTCGGACGAGGAAAAAGAAGACGTCGATGGGTCAATGTATTTGCAAGTGGATGCATCAGAATGGAGTGGAGTAGGGAGACTTTGGCCCCGCCCATATCAGTTGCTGCGTCACAACTGAGAGCTTTTTCAGACGGCAGGTTTTTCATCATCTGCTCCTGATCCATCACAATTTGAATAAAGAAATGCTGAGAAATGCAATTTTAATTTCTTAATTTTCTTCATTTAGATGTCCTCCGTCATGAGGAAAATGCTACAAGAACATGTTAAAAACACCAGAAACATCATTACCATTGTATTGCTCCTAAGATGCAATGGAGCTCTTGTCTGTAAAAGCATTTTAAAGAAGATCTTTACTTTTTTTGTTCATATCAGGGTCTGTTTAAGACTTTTTTTTCCTGAATTGGCTTCTTTTGGATCGTTGCAAAAACAAATTGTGATCATTTCGATGGTTGCATTTTACTGCAAGATGTATTGTCTTCTTGTTGTAATAATAAAAAAAAAGTTTATTACTTTAAAAGATTCAATAGGACAAAAAAGCAGTTAAATTTCACAGTTTTGAAGTCGTTCATGCATTATTTGTCTCCTGTGAGAGCTTTGAGGTTGGTGAGGTCATGCCAGTGTCAAATTGGTAAAATTGTTCCTTGAGAGATGATTTCCTGGTACTGACGCCGATCCGGAGGTAGAGGAAACTGACTTTGAGTGGCATCAGTGATCTGTCACTCTGCATTTTAAGCTGGCTACTTGATTACTGTTTGAGAATGTCAAGGCAACGTCTCTTTAACTTTTCAGTTGAAGAGACCAAAAAGTGACCCAGGATGTTCAGTGATCATCACATTAGCATTTGCAGCTTGTTTTTAGGGAGACAAAGTTGTCAATTTGCTGATAATCACTTTCCAGTCAAATCCCAAAATACTATAATATGATTTGAAGATGAACTTTTCTTCTGTGGTCCTCCTGGTTAGGAATTGAACAGTTTTTGCTTGGTCATCACTTCCACAAGTGTTCTGCCCATGAAATCTCTCGTGCCTTAGTCAGCTTGCTGCTGGTAATCCACTGAGTTACATGTTTTCTGAGAACAGCTATGAGAGTGGAATTCTGGGTTTATTTTGGAACATGGCTGTTAATTTGACGGCCCACGGAGCAGGTGAAGAATGTCGACGGCGTCCCTCCACTCTTTGCCGGCACTAGGTGTGCTTGTGCTGTCCTCAGGGATCATTTTATTGTAAATCTCATCATTTCTTAAAGTGGTTATCCTCCTCACGACAGAGATTAAGTTGATTGCATCATTTTGGTTCCTCTGCAAACGTTCTTACTCAGAGGAATTAAAGATTTCCATTCTCATTAACCAAATAACCAAACATATTTCACCATCTAAACCTCCACAAAATCTCAGATGGCCTCACACATATCTAAAAATGTCAGAGAGCAGCCGCTTTGTAGCAATGAGTTTAAACAACCAAAAGATTGCCTATCAAGCTTAAAAGTTTGATGACTGTCCATACTAAGCATCTTCAGAAAGATGTCTCCAAAATGTTGGGATTTTAGTGTTTTCTCTTGAATTAGATGAAATTTAAAACTATTTTTATTGCTAATTTAATCATTTTTCATGCTGCAACCTGCTTTTGGCTTTTTTGTCCATTGATGCTGATCAGTGTTAACAATAATAATCTAATTTCCTCTTGAATTAATCCAGCAAAATAAGTGCATGACTCAGCAAAATAAATGTGGGATTATCCTCTACCTGCAGAGTTTGGATTATTGCAATTTACTTTCAGAAAAGCACTTCATGTTGCTATAGTTAATCCCAACTAAATGTAATCCTCCATAATTGTGGCCATGTGTGTCAAACCAGCAGATAACTACAAATCAAGGCCAGAGTTGTGATGCACTTCTGGGTGGAGTTGCTGTATTTGCTCCCAATCCTGTGGAAAGCTATGTGAGGTTAAATCCCAATGTAAGTTTGGAGCTGTAATGGGGACAAATGTGGGCAGCAAGACAGTGTTCTCTTTGGCCTATTATCTGCTAAATTGGACGTAGATGACATCAGCAGAATGTGGTTCTTAATGTGTCGTTTATCTGGTTCCTGCTTTTAATTTGAGTGAATGTTTTTTGTCTTCCCCACCTTGGTCTGGAGAGAAGACAAATGGCAGAATCAGTTTCTCCTTGCATAATCCTCTTGCCAAACATGTCACAGTCCAACTCTGTGTTAGTGGAATCACAGCAGATCAAAAGCTGTTAACCGTCTGAAATGAGGGGAAAACTCAAGTGTTCAGCTGAGCATGTGGCACCTCTGAGTCATTTCTCACCACCATCCTGAGCTCACTTAAAGATTCTGCACAGAATGTGTCACATGCATTTCTGCAGGCGCTGGAAACCTTTGAGTGTTTCTTCTGCTTAAATGCAATTACAAAAAAGTCTGGATATTTTTGTAAAAAGTAACAATTATTCTTACATAGCAAAAAGCAACCCTAGTATTAAACAAATTCAACATAAAAAGGACTGTGTCTGACACTACTGAGCATTCGGAGGTTTTGGGATCACAATAGAAGGTACTGAAGCAATTACAGCACCGCAAGGTCACAGTGGAAGCCATATGAGTTGCTCATCAAAGACCTCATGCACAAAGCCCTGTGGGGCTGGGACATCATCTCCTAATGTTATTTTCATTTAAAGATTAAAAAGAGTTTTTTTTTGTTTTTTTGTTTTTTTAGCAGCATCTGTAAAATAACTCTGCCAGGGTTTGAAAATGATGAGGCTGAAAATGTTTTTTGTTGAAGTTCTGTGCTTCAAATCTGGCTCAGGATTAATAAATGCTGTGGGCATGAACTAATTGAAGTTGTTGAAAACTAAAAGGGATTAAGGCAAAGGAAGAAAAATCAGAAAATAAAGTTTGAGCTGCTGTAACTACCACGTTTTTAGTAGGTGAGAAAATATCAGATCTGCTCATGAAATGATTTAATAGTATTGTGTACAAGTTTCAGATTACTGACAGATTCTTAACCCATTCAGACTTTCATAGCGTCATGCTTCAGAAGACACCTTTTTTAACAACATTTTATTCTAAAAACAGATTAAATGTTGTTTAAAATTAACAAAACCATCAAAACAACTTTACTGTTTCTGCTTTGAATTAAGACTGATATTATTCACATGTATTTACGTGCGATCAAACACAAAAAAAGATGGAAATTCATTATGGCCACGTGTAATACATGCAGCCAACTTGACAGGATGTTTTACTCAAAAAATAAGTGCTTGAGCACACAAATGCCTACAGGTCTTCATGCCTCTGCATTTTTGATGCAGTAAAATCAGGGTTAAGTTTGCACAATGCGGTGTTCTCTGTAGTCAGAGTCACCAGGTAAACTCCAGGGCAGCTGACCGCTGTGACCCTGTGTAGATGTGCAATGAAAAGCTAACAGGATTAGCCGCTCTTTCCCTTTCGCAATCCTACAAGTGATTTTACAGGTATTGTAAAGTATTGTATTGTAGAGATGATTTTACAGGTATTGTACAAGATTTTAAAAGTAGCAAGGTATACAGGGCGCCACTCTCTTCCAATTCAAAAGGTTTCAATTTTTGTAACATTCAGGAAAATACTCTCACATGCCTCAAAAAGCTTGGATTTTTTGTGGTAAAATTAATCTTTTCTGAATATCTGCAGATTAAAAATAGGATAATTCAAATCCCTCTCTTCACAGAAAATATGAGATTATTTTAAAGTGGAAGGTTGGCACCTTTAGACTGTTAGTTCTAATCAAATCTGCTTAAAAATGAGTTAGACCTAAAAGCTGGCTACAAATATTTTTATAAATAAATGTTAGGTTTCTATATATATATATATATATATATATGTATATATCCAAATAAGGGCAACTAAATAAAAGGAGTGAAAAGACAAACATGAAAAAACAAAATAAAGAGCATAGTCTAAGATGACAAGGTAAACTTGTCTGCTGATTTCTGATCGTCAATGTTTGATTCGTCATTTCACATAAAGGTTATTTGAATCTTCCACTAAAATATCATTGGCAGTGCTCTTTCTGCTATTTTTAACAGTGTTGTTGCAGTGTACCTTCTTAGTTACCGGCTCCTCAGTAGTCGCCTTACAGCATGCGTTCCCCGTACCAAAGTATCAGTAAAAAGTGTTGTGCCTGACGTTGATACAGATGTTCTAAATTCGTCAGCTGCATAAAAAGTTTGACTAAGTAAACTAGCCTGACAAGGATTGCAAAGCGCTGGACTTCCATTATTCTTTTTCTAGTTGCATTGACCCGCCCTCATAATTTCTGGCCAATGACTGAAGAGATCTTCAGTCACGTGGTTTTGTTTTCAAGTTTTGGTTTGAAACAGAAATATCCGTTTGACAGCAGTCTGAATACAAAACAAGCACAAGGTTCAAGACTTGATCCGGATCAAATTAAGAGGACTCGGTCTGGATCAATGGATTTTCCAGTTTGAATACACCCTTAATCACAGCAACAGAAAAACAGATCTTACAGACAAGTGGATAAATCAATCTGTTATTGTATGAGGTACTGTAGTCATACAGTAAACCTTACAAGTGAATAGAGGGAAAGGGCCCACCCTGTCTGTGTTTTAAAATAAGCAGTATTTAAGAACTCTCAGTGCAGAAATAATGCAGCATTTATTCAAATCTACAAATGCACAGAGAATATAGACTTTGTTTGGATGATAGCTAAATATAGCAGCGATCCTTCCCTGGTCCCTTGAGTCGACTTTACACAGTCTGGAGCAGAAAGCCTCACGCCTGCCCCCTCATCGGGGAGATATCTTCTATGTAATGAGATGCTCGCACTCCAACAAAACCTCTATAAAACAGGGGTGGTGGCTGCGTTCTTAGATTGTGAATGAAAGTGCTGCAAACTGTATCAAATGGGCTCTGGCACACATCTTTTGTGAGCCGCTCAGAGAATGTGTGGACAGACACACTTGATTAGAAAATGAAGGGTGGGAAGGCAAGAGCAAATGAGTAGGTTCACTGCGCTGTAATTTAAAGGAACTCGACTTTTTTTTCACTTTACAGCAACTTTGAAGAGAAATAGGAGGCTTTTCACTTGACATTGATTCACGTGATATTGATTATGGCAAAAAACGGCATAATCACAATTAAAAGACCATTCGGAAGGCTTTTAAAATAAAAATCAAAGGATGATCGGTGTGGGACTTTAAGAAGAAATTTAGTTTTTAATTTATTTTACTTTTGTAAAAAAAGGATTTTACTGGCTTAGTTGTTTTAGTTACATTAAAGTATCTTGATCTAAACGCATGTCTACAGCAGTTGTCACAGCTTTGCATCCAAATTCTATTTAGTTGTCTTAATATATCCATATCATTTCTAGAACATATTTGATCATTTATGAAGAGAGGAGGGCCACAGTTTCAGCTAAAAATAACTCAGATGAAAGATACGGTCCTGGCTCAAAGAGACTGGAACATAGATTGGACACGGCAGCAAAGAAGAATCAGAGAAGCAGAACGCTAAGTTTAAAACAAACTTACAGCATCACACTTTAGCATTATTTAGTAAAATTTATTTCACGGTATTTCGATGACTTAAAGAACATGATTTCAAGTGGTCAAAGCATTAAAAAGAGTCAGTTTCACCTGATCGGTGCACACGAAGAGGAAACCAACAAGCAGCTTGGCTCCTGTTGTTTTTCCTTTTATTTTTTGCTCGAACTTTACTGAATATATATCAAATACTTTACATGCAAAGCTTGATTTTTAAACAGAACGAGACCACACAATAGCAAAGAAAGTCGCTTTTACTGATTCCCTTTTTCAATCATTTAATATTCTTCCGCTTTTATAGGCTGCACTTCTGTTTTTGCTTTCGGAGACCCAACAACATAAAAACTAAAGTCACTGAAGCAGGAAGTGGCAAAGAGGAGCCAAATACTGAGATCCCTGCACTCAACGATAGGACAGCCTGTCTAAAGCCATCTTTTGGTCTGTCCCTTTGCCTAATAACCGTGGAAACTCTGGCTGTTGGTTATGTAATCATACAAATGAATCAGATTTGTGAAGATGCCTCACAGTTGGAAAATCACCACCTTAGCTGTGCATGATTACCTGTGGGTATGATAAATTCTCTATAAAGTTCTATTTAAATCTAAATTTTAGTTTGCATTTCAAAAAAATCATTTTTATAATAATAATTTAGATTAACATCATCCTTCAAAGTTACAAAGTTTGGACAGAAAGCTTAAAAACGATGCTAGAGAACCCTGATTTCTGAAACGGTGTAGTGAAATTGTGAAACGTAACTATAACTCTGTAGCCTTGATGAGTAAGCAACAAGTGAACCCATAACAAGGGTGAAATATGACAAAAACACTGACATAGAAAACAATTGAATCATTGTCTCTTGATGCAGTCTTGCTGCTCCTTGCATCCCGCTCATTTCTGCTAGTCTGTGCCAAAATGTGTGGGCAAGCCATGCACTGAGAATACTTAACAGAATGGTGTTGCAACAACAAAACTTCATCTAGAAGAGCGAGTGCCAAAACCTTTCTCAGATCTGATCATTTCTGTATGTTTCTTTAGAATGTATGTGATAATGCAAACACGTTTTATTAGAGCTGAATAACCCTTTGACCCCACAGGCCAGAGCCTGTGTCAGCTGCAGTGTGATTCAGTTTCCTACCTGACAAACTTTGCCTTTCTGTTGTCAGACGTCAGACGCCACCATGTCCCTGTAGCTGGTTAGCTGTGTAATCAAGTGATGTTCATCCTTGTGACGCATGCTCTTAAATGATTGTCATGTAAGAGCACAAGGACTTTTGCGTAATGGTAACCTTCAGAGCATGCCTGTCAACGATGGGAAAACGCTGGAATGAGATTGCTCTTACATGATTGCAATGCCTTAGTAACCATGTGAGGAAACTGAACCTACCACTAACAGAATTTTTTTTTTTTTTGTAAACTTTCAAGATAAAGGATAGCAAAAGATAGAGAGCATCTGTTTCATGTGTTTCCATTGATAGTTTTTACTGGATGGGACAGCCTAAGTTAGGGGTGCTCAAACTTTTTCAGCATGCAAGCTACTTTTGAGACGACGAGGTCCAAAACTTCTACCTATTTATATATATATATATAGACGCCGTGGACCTGGCAGCAGGCGCCATGGCAGGACAGCTGGGTAGATGGGACATCTTGGTCTCTCTTCCAATCAAGGCCAGTACAGGCCTCAATAAACGCTCCTGCGGGGCTGGAGTGGCCTCTGCCGGGGACCCAGCACACAGCCGGGCCGGCAGAGGCTCTCTGATGGCAGGCAGAGTGTCCCGGTCGATCATACATCTAGAGCTCAGTGTAGTTAAACGCACATGTCCAGAGACATATGTGTCAGACGATGTTCAGTTGGCCGTTCTCCATGTCAGTCAAGTGAAAGACTTCACGGTGAGGATGCTAATTCACAAAAAAGGCACATATATATATATATATATATATATATATATATATATATATATATATACTTTTTTGTTTATTTATGTTTGATGGCCTGTGATCTGCCCACACATCCTTTGTGATCGATCGGTCTATCTCGATTGACGTAATGGGCACCTCTGGCCTAAGTGTACCGCCTGCTTGATAGGCAGAAGGCTACTATTGTCCTGCAGATGCTAGCCTATAAATGCTAGAATTGCCTTGCTTGAAAAGAAAAGGTCATATTGTTGTTACACTGATCTCAGAGAAACCAGGACTGTTATTATAGAACTCATCCCAAGATTTTCTCTTTCTGCAGCACAACGTCTGGTGTAAATCCACATCTTGAATGCCTGGTTTATCCTCCTGGTGGGCCAAGGTGGTGACATTAATGCAGATTTTCAATTAAGACATTTTAGGAAGGAACAAACCAAGTGGTCACATGACTTGTTTTTCTTTGGCTGATTTGAAGCCAGTAACAGTCATGTTATGTATATGCAGTTATGTCTATGTTGTCTGAATGTGACATTATCAGACTCTTGGTTTCCGAAAATGTAAAATGAAAGATACAGCCTGTCAGTTGTTAAAACAGGGGCTTTTCTAGAGCTGACAATTTAATGATTGCCTGTCAATTACTAGACTACTCCCACACGTGTGTCAATTTTCAACCTAATAAAAAAAATGATCATGTTATCATAAGTGGAATAATGAATTAGGGACAAACTTCTCTTGAAGTCACACTGAATTGACTGAAAAGATCCTGTGAAATTAGCTTGTGTTGTGCAACATTTCTGCATCCAAAATGTCTTCAAATTAGGTACAGTTTTTATCACAATTCATCAGCCCCTCACAAAGTTATGTATTTCTCGCAGTTTGTGTCTCGCAGAAACTAAGCTGTGAAATTTTCACAATGTATTTGTTTGATAGTTTTTTTTTGTTGTTGTTGATTTACTGATTTGAATCAAAATAACCATCATTCAGTCATGTAAGACATATTAAAACCTGTTATTAAAAAATGTTTCCAGACATTTTGCAAAGCACTTTGCAAATTCTGTTTGTACAAATAGTTTGTCACAGTGATACATAGATCTTAAAGAGACAAAAAAAAGACCAACTTCTGTTAAAGCAACTGTCAAAACACTGACTCTGCTCACAGTGAAGCAATATCCAGAAGTGGAGTTGAGTTGTTGACTTTTGTGTACCTGCAGGCTATCCAGACTTTCATACACAAGACACAGATAGAGCATATGCTTACTGATTATTTGAACTGACCTCATAAGCCTAAAGCAGAGCAAAACTGCAGTCTGGTCCTGATAAAATGATAAATTCTATAAAATTAGAATGCTTTTTCTTTGTTCTGCAAACAACACGTTTATCCTTAAATAAAAAACCATAAGTCACCATTGCTATTGCTGAATGTTTCAACATTTTTATTTTAAAAAGAGAGATGTTAGGAATAGAGAAAGATGTGCAGAGACAAGCATGTCTTTGTCATTTGGCTTTGGGAAGTTGAAGCCTTACATGCATAGAAAAATCAGACCATATAAACAGCAGAGTGCAGATGCTGATGGTGGTCCAGGATAGACCATCCTAAAGCATCATTCCTGGAGGAGAATGAGATGGAGGAGGGCCGGCAAACTGTCTGGAATACAAAGAACTAAACATCCACAAATTTAAAGCAGAATATGAATGTGATTGGCTGAGAAGAAGAGCGGGTTATTTATCCATTTGTTCAGAATGAGGACATAATGATGACTGGAATGAAAAGTAAACTAACAGCAGCCCAGAGTTCCTGGAAGTGTGGTAGATCTTCTTTATCGAAATTGTGCAAAAGCTTTACAAGTTGAGTTTAAAAAAATGACTGAAACAGACAGCATGTGAGAATGAATCATGAAATCACAGATATTCCCTTTATGTCTTAGTCAAAACTGCTGTTTCGGGAGCATAAATGAGCATAAATGAGCATAATGTTGCGGGAAAAAAAAAAGCAAATTTTAGGATTGTAGACCGCTCAATGAGCATGTAGAGCAAAAAATGTTCAAACACTATGTTTGCTATGGGCATATTGCAAGTAAATGGTTGTGGTGAACATCTAAGCAAAACACATGAGCATAGTAGGTGAAACACAGGCACGTCAAATGGATTTTTCATTTTTTCAACCCTCCTAAATCTTCCACACTCTGCATGGAGCCCGTTAGTACTGTTCAAGGGATAAATGCACACCTGTCCTGCGCTCTGTGCTTGCAGCCTAACTTTTGGAAATGAGGAAATTTGACAATCAGAGTGTGGTTTGTGCAGGAACTGCAAGGGAACATGTGTTCCCCTGAAGATCGCTCCTCTCTACAACCCTCTAAAGGCCCTGACAACCCAAAAATCTGCAGCTCCTGTGTGGGTCAACCCCCATACAGGTGCATGTGACTAAGACGTTAGTCTAGAAAGCATGTACTGTCAATTGATAGACTGTGAAACTTTTTCTCATAATTGCATCTTCACATGTATATTTATGAATAAACACCTGATATATATATAGATATATATTAGACATGGATTTAAATAACTTCTCAGGTGATGTAAATTTGAACATTGTGTCTTTCATAGGTCTGAGGCTTCCACAGTTGTTTTCCTTTAAAGGGAGACATGCTTTGTGTGTCCGTTTCAAACCCTGAGGGAACCTTTAGTGCGATGTGTTTTTAACACTGTGGAGGCTGTCCTCACACCCTTCTCAGCTGTCAGAAGCAGGATGACAAAAAAAAAGTCTAAAAAACTGTTTTTATCCATATTCATGTGTAGTTTTTTTTTCTACATTCTTGTTTTTGGTGAAAGGTTTAAAATAAACATTTCATCCTTTCTTTGTGAGACGTTCACATTAATTCCTATGATTTTACTTTGGTAACTTAAAGTTTATTCATTCATTCTTCTAATCATTCAGAAATTGTTGGACATGCTCTTCACAGGTCTGTGCAAAGTTGATAATAGAGGAGATAAAAGCTCTGGGGATATATGTGCAGTGCCACTCAATTTAATGTGTGAAGCAATTATGTTTAGTATGCCTTAGTGGATCTCATGTTCATGTGGGTGGCTGTGTGACTAGAGCTTCAGAATGCAAAGCTAGGAAGGGCAGATGGCTGCTCAGTCTCATTCTGAATTAATGTGCTCTTGTCTTTGTCTCTTTTTCATGCTTCAGTTTTTTGAAAACAACTGCTGTACATACACAGAGTCACACACACATAGTCATACAAGATACTGGGCGGCCGTGGTGCAGTGGAAAGGGCAGTCGACTTGTGATTGAAGGATTGCAGGTTTGATTCCCGCCTTGCCCGCCCATGTGTCGAAGTGTCCTTGGGCAAGACACTGAACCCCACATTGCCTCTGATGGAAGGTTGGCGCCAGTGTTCGGCAGCGGAGCCACCATCAGTGTGTGATGGGTGAATGGGTCTGTGATTGTAAAGCGCTTTGGGCCTTCAATAGGCTAGAAAAGCGCTATATAAGTAAACGCCATTTACCATTTACTTTTGGAAGTATCTGGGTTCTCGCCCTGCAGCCAGTGATGACCACTAGCAGTGCAGCAGCAGGTGACTCAACCCAAGCTGGAGCCCGAAACAACACACTAAACGCTGAGGCGCACAGCTGGCCCAGCTGGTTATTATCCTGTATTTATAGCTGGACAGTTGTTTCTAAGCATTATTCACAGCCCTCATGCAAGCAGAACAAAATAAATTTATATCTAATTAATAGTTTAAAAAATATTTAATACAATATCACCACGCATCTGTGAAGAGTTGCAGTGCAACATAAAGTCATTTTACTTCCCATATTAAGTCTGGTGTTGTGGGGTTGCTTCACAGCAAGGAGGTGACTGGGCTTTCCTAACGGCCAAGTGTACAACTTTGTGATCAGATAACCTTCCTTCAGCCATAAACAATATATGGTAATTTCACTAGACTTGAAGTGCATTTTTTAGATGGGAAAAGGGTCCTGAAACATGATGATTAGCAGCCAACCACCACAGTTTTTAATAACGAATTGCAGCATTTTTTTCATGCCAGAATAATTGCTCCATACGAAAATGTGTCTTTCTAGTGACATTTAGGCATTTTTTAAAATTATTTTCTAATCAACCCAAATGTTGTCCACTTGCACTATAACCGTTTACATTTTTTTCAACTCACCTGGATGCACATTGTTCCCTAATGTTAAGTGTTCACATGCTGGTGCCTTTTCCTAAATTAAAGATTTTAACCTAAAGATTAAAGATTTTAACTCAAAAACATTTAGGAATAAATTTGTGTACATTCATATTAAAAGACATTAAAAGTAAGCACCACAGAGTCAAAAAGTACACAGTGAACAGCTGGGATTGCATTTCAGCCAACATTTGGTTAATCTCTTCATAAAAATGCTCTGGTGAAGCTAAATACCTGAAAAATCTTGGTGGGAAGTGTGTATTTTTTGCATGGCTTAATAGGACTTCAGAGTGCAGAAGTTGTTTTTCCTTCTGTTGTTTTTTTTGCTTGATCTCCTTTGTAGTTCATTTTTAGGCTGATAAAAGCTGAGGGTGCACACAAAGCAGTCTTCTCACTGCATGTCACTGCTCTGTGCCCTGTGTGCACACAAGCACACACACACACACACACACACACACACACACACACACACACACTTCAACAGTGCACAGTTCAAGAGTGCGACGTGCACTCTTTGAAAGTACAGAAAATAATGTTACGTGCACACATAAGAGCAGTGTTTTTTTTGTTGATTCCAAGATGGATGTAAATAGTAATAACAGTTTGACAGCAAAGAAATTTGTTGAGATGACATTTTAGCAAAAACTAACAAGGTGAGAGGCTTAGGCGACAGTAAATCTAAAACACTTCAGTAAATGTGAAATTAGTAGCTCAGGCACAATTACTGGGTTGTTGATGTCTAAAACTAGTTTTCCTAACTATTTTGAGTTGAACATATTAAAGCTTTGCCCTCATTAATGAAATTGTTGGTCTTTGCAAAGTGATTTTTGTCTGCCCACTGCTGCTTTCTAATAAGTAGTTGTGTCCTGGCCCCCTGCCTGCTGTTTGAAGCAAAGATGAAAGAAAAAAAGCAGAAATAACCCATTGGTGGCCGATTTTCTGACGTCGTTGCTTGTGGTGTGATATGGTTTAGGTTGGGCTTATTAACATCGCTGTGCATGGCTTCTTTGGAGTGTTTTGTGTAGGCTGCAAATAGCAGACTTCTTTCAGTTGGCAAACTATGAAAATTGAGGAGAAACTGTGCTTTTCTGTTGCAAATCTGAGTATTGTGCATCAAGTAATAGAGGTAAAATCAAAGCTGCAGGCGGCACTGAAGGACGTAGTTCCTGCTGCTGACCACACCTTCTACAGCCCACCACAACTGTTAAATGTCAGACTATTACAATTAAAAAAAACATAATGTTCTCATATCGGATTACAGCAGCCCTTCGCTGTTGCCCTGGTAACCTAAACTAACATCTGAACCTGTTCTGGCCAGAACAGGCTTTAGCCACTCATACTGTGTGAATTTGGAACCGCACGTGTGGGTTGTAACAGTTCATTTTGAGAAATTGCCACAATCTGCTTTCAAAAGATGTCAGTTCATAAGCATTTTTTAATTGATTTGAGTGAAAGACAACTCCAGAAGGAGTTTGCTTTTAAACTCCTTGCTCTTATTTTTTACATACCACAAATATCTTGCATTTACACTGACAAGAACGGTGTTAATTGTGTGTGCTATAAGCTTTTATATTTTGCCTTTTAAACTTTTTACTGTAAGCAAAACAATAAATCATCCATGGAGCCACAGACTTCTTGTTGTGAGATACATTTTCTTAGTCAAAACAAGTCAAGCAAAGTAAATCAAGCTACATGTAGAGAAAAGCATGAGTTTTGTTTGTTTTTAATGTTCAAATGAATTGCAAATTTTTAAAAATCAAACATTTCTTTGCAAACACAGCCTTCTTTCAAACAGTCTTTTTTGTTTTAATGAGTCAATAAGCCAACATCATTGTTTTGTTTCCAACAATGATGGGTTAAACTGAAAGATTTGACAGCAAGGGTCAGCAAAAAGTATGAACTAATGGCTTTAACATTTTTAAAGAGGTACCAGCTTTTATTCTGAAAGGTCAGGGTTTGTACTCATAAAACCAAATACTATAAAGCCGAAACATTTGAACATTAGTTATGTCTTTTGCCTTTCCTGTCTGCTGCATCAGGGCAGCGGGTGTTTATGTGCAGTTTAAGGATGTGTTTCAGCATGTTATCGAATGCCCAAAACAGACAAAGATCATCCAGATCATTAGATCCAAACCAACGATCTTTCAGTCAGCAAAATATGGGCACATATGAGTCCACAAACTAAAGAAAGTATGCCTAAATATAATAAACAATCTCTTTAAAAGGTACGTGTTAGTGTGCACTGCATATGCTAGCTCGAATGAAGCTCCAGAATGTGCTAACATGCAGGACTGGCAGCACAAGGTCACTGCCATTCTCCTGTCTTTCAGCACATCACTCTTATTTTCTGTGCTGTAAATCATTTGAAAAAGGACACTGAGAGAAGTATTTTAGCAAATTCTACTAATAAAGAAGCTTTTTTTTATGTTTGCCGCCAATCACAAACAAATCTGTTTAAGGATAAAAGCTGGAAGTCCGTGGAGGGACTAGGACTTCTCTTTTGTGCACAGCTTGTTCCATACAAACTATGTGACAAGAGTCTTCATGGCCAAGGTCCATGCATATGTTTTTGCATGCTGACTTCATGTGACTCCTCTGGCTGCAGGATTTCTTTCAGTTAGCTTTCTTCTTTTTCTCCCACTTTGAAGTGTGCTGTAGGAAGCTGTCTGAGCCAGAAGCAGTCTGCACGCTGATGAATGTCTGCACAAATAACCTGTGACTGATGTTAATGTTTATCTCCCCTCTAATTTAACCTCTGTGTCGCCAGGCCAGTAGGAAATGGGAAGGCATTCTTGCAGCATTAACGCTGTGAATGATGCCCACAAAAGGACACATTTCTGCTGTTGAGCATGACTTGCTTTTTTAGTAATTGCTATAGTTGGGAGTGGATGTTGAATTAAAAAACATAACAAAGAACATAAGCTGAATTGCCTCCAAAGGAAAAGCTGTGCCATTTTGATGAATGCTCCTGTAAAAAGCAATCTTATATAATCTTCAGAAAACCCATTTAAACGTTTGTCCTATCATACCATTTGCTTTCTTTATATCACGGTAGCAGCAGCCCTCAGTTATGAAAAGCCTTTTCCATCTGTCTTAT
Organism: Adrianichthys oophorus; assembly: GCA_036245035.1. Lineage (NCBI taxonomy): Eukaryota > Metazoa > Chordata > Actinopteri > Beloniformes > Adrianichthyidae > Adrianichthys > Adrianichthys oophorus. Next base: position 5,111,861 of record BSAI01000162.1, read on the forward strand.
CTCTATTAAAAGCCTCCAACTTTATCTGTTAACACATGGATAATTCTTGGTTTCACTCCTCTTCTTTCATAACCATCCATTCTTAGATTTCATGCTGTCTAATTTCAAGTCTCTCCTCTGTCCGAGGTGCCTATCATGTTCTTGGCCAAAAGTTTTACTGGGACTCATCATGCTGTTGTTGGGGTTACATAAGAGCAAAATAACTCATAATGCAGTGAGGCAAACAAGTATTTGAACACCCTGTGATTTTGCAAGTTCTCCCACTAAGAAATCCTGTGTAGTTCTGGCCTGATTCCTCACCTTTCTTAGGATCATTGAGACCCCACGATGTGAGATCTTGCACGAAGCCCCAGTCTGAGGGAGATGTACAGTCATGTTTAGCTTTTTCCTAGTTTCTAATAATTGCTCCAACAGTGGATCTTTTTCACCAAGCTGTTTGGTAATTGCTCTGTAGCCCTTCATAGTCTTATCTAAGTCTACAATTTTGTTTCTGGTGTCTTTGGACAGCTCTTTGGTCTTGGCCAAGTTCATAGTTGGTGTCTTACTGACTGTATGGGGTGGACAGGTGTCTATGCAGTTAACTACCTTAGGCAGGTTCTTCTTATTTAGGATAGTAAGTGGAGTGGAGGTGGACTATTTAAAGGCAGACTAACAGGTCAGAATTTTAGCTGACAGACATCTTATTTACAAATACTTATTTGCAGCAGTAGCATACAAATACACTTATTAAAAAAATAAACAATCATACAATGTCATTTCCAGATTTTTTCACATTGTCTCTCACAGTGGACCTAAGACGAAAATTTCACACCCCTTCATGATTTCTAAGTGTGAGAACTCGCACAATCAAAGTGTTTAAATACAGTTCAAATGCAGTTGCTGAGAATCATGCCAGGCATACCTCATGATGCCCGCTGTAAAAACATCAGCTAACATAAGAAAGCAGGCTTGAATCTTAAGGACATTGACCTTTAACCTGCATTAATGATGTGAATGAAGAAAACAGTTACACAACTCTCTCTAAGGGAATTTCTTCTAAATGAAAGGCAAATTTTATTATTTTGACTTCACAATTTCAAGTATCTTGATGCTTTGAAGAGTGTTATTTTTCAACATGTTCAAAAATAACAAAAGGATGGTATTCAAGCATACACATTCATTATTGTGTTACTCATCTTGATTGATGTACTAAAATACTTTATTTATTTGCACTTAGATACCCACACCTATCATCTTTTGATTTGTGAAGACATTCTCAGGGCTTTTTTTAAATTATAGGTATGCTGTTTTTAGACACAATAAAATAATATAAAAACCTGTGTTATTTTCTCTGACATACTTTCCACAGTGGCTCATTTGTTGCAATTCATTGGGCACGACTGTTGGCAAGGAGTGGGCCTCTCCCCACTTCCCATCATCCATGAGTTTACACTCTCTTTCACTAGCTCCCAGCCCCTCACATGCCTTGCTAACATTACCATTGCACAACTTAACATTACCAGTGCAACAAAAAATGCCGAGAAATACTGGAGCTATCTAGCCGAACAGCTTTGATCCAGATACCAACTCAGTTGAGGAAAACAAAGACATACATGGATCTATATGTCTGCAAGTGGATGAATTAGAATGAAGCAATTTCGAAAGCTTGTGGCCCACCCAGTGCATTTTCTACATCACAAATATGCTTTATTTTTATTACATAGTTTTGTCTGCTCCTTATTCACAAGAATTTGTATAAAAATAGTCAGAAATGCTATGTCTTTATATTATCGTCCTCACATTGCCTGTTCACATGCATTTAATGCACGTTGGGCAACAGTGACAGTAGCAACTCAGAGTGTAGATCCCAGGGTGCACTGGGAGTGCTTGAGGAAATGTAAGCAGATTAAGCAGTCCGTGATGTTGTCATCTCTTCTCAGCTGAGCTCCCAAAATAACAGGCCCTCTGGGTGCACGCTGCCAGAGCTGACCAGAAGACAGTCAACAGATATACCAGGAACAGCCCGGCCCAGATAAGACCAGATTTGACTAGCCCAATTACTCAGTTCATTTTTGCTCAAAATGGTCATATGAACTTCAGTTATTCCAGGGAACAGTGCTTGATATGACAGTTCTTTCCCTTAATACCCTGAAATTTGCTGAAGTCAGCTCATTTAAAAAGAGCTTTAGACAGAAAGCCATTCTCTATAAAGCCCTTCTCTTTGCTAACCCACAGGGGTCGAGCACCTGACCTGAATGACAAAGCTTTTTTTTAGCCTAGTGGGCCCCTGATGATGGCGTATGCGATGACTAATACTCATGTCACATACATGTAAAGAAACATGAACTACAGATGACGTGCAAAAAAGAAGGATGGCTTTGAATGAGGTATCTGACAGAAAAGAGGGTTAATATCTTCATCCTGCTCTCCTTTTCTTCATCTGGGTCATAATGTAGGGTATAAACTTGTTTATGTACATTCCAAGTATAGTAACACATAGCATCTGTGTTGGTGAATGAAGGACTGACAGAGAGATGTTCGCCCATTTTGTGTTAAATTGAGTTTGTACTTCCTGTCAATTCTTTGAGGAATTATTTACATGTCAGAGAAACATTGAACATGGATTACAACAATTTATTTTAAGAAAAATGACAAAATATCCAGACATTTTAGAGCTAGACATGAATTATTTGACCTCTTTTAATAGGTAAACATCATTTTTGATGTTCTACAATTGTTAGTCTTATGCTGTAAGTTACAAGATGTTGAGTTTGTCCTCATCAAAAGCCAGTTATCTTTATGCACTGATGTCTCCAAACTCATTGATAATAGGGGTGTAACAATTCCTTTTAACAACGATTCGATTCATAGTCGAAAATGGTTCATTTAAATGATGCGATTCATAGGCCTAAAATTGCTCCAGGACATTTCAAAACTTCCACAGTGCGACTCAGATAAATATCTGGTAATGAACAGTGCAGGGGAAGTTTTCCAGATTCCTTGGATTTCTTGCAAGACAATCAAGTGTAAATTAAACGTGTACAAACAAATAACAAGAATTAATGTCAAATCCATTCATTTTTTATTTTCATGAAGTTCAGCGCACTGTTGTTTTTCTAAATCAAAATAATAAAAACAGAACATAGTTAGATCATTCTACCACACTGTATGCTCATGTTTTTGCAAAATTCAGTGTTTCCACACATTGAACTGTAATGATGGATCGATTATTTATTTGCTGTCACAACATGTGTGTTGTCCACTGTGATGGCACTTGGTCATTTTTACACTCTGGTAAAAACAACCTACCATGCCTCAATCCATATGCCATGATTCAATATCGATATAATCAATTTATTTCATTTTGAAACAATTTTATAATCGTATTAATCAATTTGATTAACTACTTGCTGCAGACATATCAATCTGGTTGGGTCGTAGGAATATAAATCAATTCATTGATTAATCTTTACATCTCTAATTGAAAATGTTGCTGCAAATCAGCTTCCTTATTCCTAAAGTTGTGATCAAAAATTGGAAACTCTAATTGGCTTTTTAACAGTGTTTTTCTTGTCAGTGCATATTCACTGCGTTGCCACAGAGGATCATTTACACACCTGTTTTAGTGCACTGGTCAGGGTCAGGGCTTTGGGCAGGTCGAAGACCTGTCAGGAATGAGAAGAATGATGAAGGAATGCAGTGCAGATATCCCTTGGAATGTTTGTTTCATCTTTGTGAGCTGTAGAGGAATGTATGACAGCTGCAGAGATAAAAATGAAGCTTCTTCAAAGGGACAGGAAAGGTCTTTGGTCATTGTAGTCACATATCCTGTCATGCTTTATTTAGTCCCCTTTTACTGCTAAAGGTCATTTGACATTTTCAATGGCATTTCTTCTGAAATGAATATGATTTTTAAATCTGAATTTGATAACATTGCATGTTTGAAAAAAAAAGACCTGCCAGAATGGGGTTTATTACTAATTAATCCATGAATATTTATTTATTTTTATTTTTTTAGATACCTGCCTAGCTGCTAATTTAACTGAATAACAAAAGTACAGGCACTCAACCTTTAGGGTGTACCCCATAGTCTTTCTCTATTTTATGTAGAATTCCCTGTGGATAGCAAAAATGCAAGCCGGCAGCAGGAAAGGGCAAAGAAAACAATTTGCTGCAAACGTTGCTGATTGGGTTTCCCAACCTTTAAACTTAGCTGAGAACCCCATGTTGCACACCTTTTCTCAATTCCAATGTTTTTCTATCAAAACACTCAGGCACAGAACCACACAAAGCTTCTAGTGTGGAATACCTACTTGACCCTGATGGCTTTTCCACACAACCTAGTAGAAAGTTGGGTTGAAGGGAGTCGTGCCAGACTAGTGGTGCTTTGTGCGTTGGTCCCTCTGGGCGTTATGGCCTCCAGCCATGATGGAATGTTTGTGATTTGGCCACACGAAGGACAAAAGCTAATCCAGTCTGCATTAGATTAAAACCTGATAGACTGTGGGGGAGAGCAGCACTTGTAAGTCTGTGAGAATGATGTGTTCTGTTCTAAGCTCCTCTACGGGGCTGCCAGCAGCTGCATGTTCCTGTTTTCCAGCATACTGCTCTGACTTTGGTAACAGGACACACCAAAAATTCTGCACGCAAGTGAATCAAAATGGTTCAGTTGCGTAACAAAGTAATGAAGGTTGAAGAAAAAATGTAGGCATTTTTGGGAAGTTGTTTGCATCTGGGAAAAATGCTGGTGAAAACTGATTATGTCCCACCTAAGTTTGTGATGATCATAGTGTTTGGGAAAAAAAATCAGCAAAAGTTAAAAGAACCTCCAATTTCATTATAGAGGTGAGGTTAAATAATATTAAGACCGGTCAGTTTTTACATAGCCATTCTTAGGAAGGGTTGTGTATTGATTTTAAATCTTAGGCCCACAACAAACAGGTTGACTTGTAAAGAAAAATCTTACATTTTCTTTATAATTGTTTAAAACAAAAAAATGTCAATGAAAAATAAAAAGAAATAGGATAATATTAATAATGAAAGCAAAAGGAGTATTTCTAACTTTAAATGGAGAAAGTTTGACACAAGTTTTTGAAGTTTTAATGAAACTATTATTTTCTTAAATTGATTGAATCCCATTTTTTTTTCATTTTACAAAACAATTCCATCCATCCATCCATCTGTTTTTTTGAGCCCGCTGAATCTCTTTTTAAATGGAACAGGGTTGCTATAGCCAAGGCTGCGACATATACCTGAACAGGTCGCCAGTCTGTTGCAGGGCCACACACTCACATGCACTAAAACGCAATGAAAAAAATATTAATCTTTTTTTAAAACATTTTTTAAAAATGTTTTCTTCATTAAGGGTGTAAGAATTCTGGTACAATTCATAAGAGAACTCTTGAATTTGTTGCACGTGATGCAAAACTGTATAATTTCTAAAGCTGCACTTTAGCTGTTTTCATCTGTGATACCAGAAAGGGCTGAGGATATCAGATTTATTCTTAGCATCCTTCCATCTGAGTTGAATGGGACATCTGCCCCTTTGGCAACACTGCTATAATAACACGACATGAATTGATGCTTTATGAAAAATCTCCGCCTCTTTCTTTGTGCCATTTCTGTTGCTTTTGCTCAGCAATGTGCTTTTGTTTCAAATGTGTTTTTTTTTGCACTTACAGAATGGCTTAAAAGCAGCATTTTCTTAAGAAAATGAAGTGAAACTTCAGTATTCTTCCACAAAAAAATGATCAGTTCAACAAAATATAATTACCATGGTTTTATGTTTAAACTATATCTGTTTTAGCTTTTCCAGTACATAATTATTTCACTCTGCTATGTGTGTTTACCCTCATATTTAAAGATAGAGTTAGGTTGATTTTAAGCAAGGTTAATTGCAAAGTACACGCATGTCAAATGCTGTGGGTGGTAATTGGCACTCAAGCAGGAAAACTGGAGAGATGTAGCAAATTAATGCTCTGTTTCCAAATGTTCAGACTGTTAACATTAAAATACTTTTTATTTTTAAAAAAGTTTTTTTTTTTTGTTAGGCTTGAATTCTCTATCAGAAATGTAAGGCTCATGGTGAGGCGATATGCTTAATATATATGTCTCTCACACTATGGTTGTTTTTGGAGGAACTTTTTTCCTGGGGGGTTGAAAGAAGGCTATTGCCACTGTCCCCACCCATAAACAACTCACTGGTTTATGGTCATTCTGAGACTGCATCTTCCCTTAAAGTAAATGTGTTGCAACTACAACAGAGCAGAGCTCTTTGCAGTGATTGAATCAAGGGCTCTCCTCCATGCTGCAAATAGCCTTTTGCTGCACATATAGGGACATCAAATATTTAACATGGTGTACAAGGATTTGTACTGCAGAGGAGCAAAAAGCAAACAAGTCTTTTACTTCAGGAATGTTCCCTGAAGTGATGTCTTCAATTTGAGAGTACACAATGTAAATGCCAAGGGTGGTGCTGCATGGTGGTGTGGACCCAAATGCAGGAGCACAGAAGTTAAGACAAAAAAAAAGACAGAAAAACTTTGATGACAAAAATGTATGATTTCATCAATATTTTAAAACAGGGGCAGAACATGGCAACTTGACAGACATCAACAACAAACTAACTGACAGAAGAAAGAGAGGCAAGACTTTCTGTAAAGACACATGAGCTGAGGAGACAATGGTGGCAACAATTAAGGCGGATCAGACAGATGTACACAAAACAACAAGAATTTATCAAAACGTCCTTCAAAAATAGAAACTCCAAGGAAGCAAAGAAAATTCATGCTAACCAAACTAAACAATCTTAGCAGACATACCTAAAAAGTGACTGTAATGGGTGTGAAGAACCTCCCCTCCTTTAACAAAATAAATAAATAAATAAAATTATATATATATATATATATATATATATATATATATATATGGTGAAGGCATTCGTAAATAATCACTTCCTTTCTGGTTAGGAAACTCAAAGTAATACGGTTAAAGGCTTAATTAAAAATCTCATTAAATAATCATCCACCACCCTGATCAGGAACAGCATCATCATCTGATCAATAATCTAAAAGTATTGTTGCGTGCATTGCAGTGGTTGTCATGGCAATTACTGTGGAGCAGTTCAGGTTTTGTGGGTATGGTATCTGCACAGAAGCATTGACAGTTCAAATATACAATAACAATCCAACAGCAGTGGGACCATTACATATTGAATAGCAGTGGAATCTCCCTTTACAGGAAAGAGAAAAGTAAATGCATGTCTGCTGGACTGATTCATGTTCTGTCCATTCATGTAACTACAGCCCTCTAATAGATTTATACATTCATAAAATAAGTAAAGTTGCAGAGAGGGTTTTTTGTTTTAGTGGTTTGGAATATTGGGGGGTTTGGTCTTAAAAAAAACCTAATGTTAGGTTGGGGTTGTGAGGGGCTGTAAGCTAACAGGAGAGAATGCAAACAAAGGAATGATGGGATATCAGCAGAGGCCTACTTCTGCTCCAACAATACTGCCCATAACTCAGGGGTGAAATTCTGATGAATGCCTGCCGTTCTGCAGAAACTTTGTCCCTGAAAACTGCAGTTTTTTTTAAAAGTTTTGGCTAAAAACAGCATAATCATAATAAACAGATTCCTGGGAACGCTTTTACAATAGATCAAAAGATGGTTGTAGTGGGACTTCAGCATTTTATCACGGTGACTGAATGACATTGCTTGGATCTTATTTTTAGGAGCAATTTAATGGTTGTGTCCTACCTGAATTCAACTAAAGAAAATGGCTCCTAACCACTGATTAATGCAGGTCAAGCCGCTGACAATCTGGCTAAAAATGTGTTTTGGCAGAGAATGTGGATGTAAGAGACTCTAGCACAGATCACATAAACCATTTAGTAAACTAATTTCAAGCAAACAAATGACTTAAACTACCATCACCACAATAGGCACCTGCTGCAAGTACATCTCCTAAATAGCTGGAAGGGTGTAGATTCCCATTCCTGTGTGGTTGATGCTGGGTGTCAGCTTATGTTAAGTGTGGCTGCTGTGATAACAGTGAGTAAAGCTGCTGTCTTAAGCGGCTTTTGCATAATTGTAATCCTTCTGATCAGCCTCTCTGTAAACAGCAGATAGTAAACCTCGCCTGGAGTTTGACTCATAGGCCACACAGTCTTCCACTTGCTCACCACACGCATCTTCTCGGTGTTAGTAACTTGAAGACAGCTGCATTAACACATGCCTACATACTGTACATGAATGTCTTCTGATCCTCTTTGTATCCTCTATTTAGCTCGCCTAGATGTGAATTAGATTTGAATATTTAATACAGCGCTTGTGTGTCCAATTGATCACTATCTGTGAGGTGTGACGCAAGGCATTATGGTTTTTTGATGCCCTTTGACCTTTTTTTTAATTCAAATTTGACTTTGATTTTATCGTGGAGTGAAAACCTGATTCCCAGCTGAGCTAAGAGGAAGTGAAACACTACAAACACACAGTGAACAGCAGCAAAGGCTGTGTTTTTATACATATCAAGAAGAGGGTAAACACCTTTTAACAAAAATTAAGGGTTAATTGTACCATTGAACTTTTTATTGTGAATTTTAATGATGAATTGCTTTGCAGATTTCTTATTAGATTATTTTTTTGCTAGTTGTCTGACTTGGGATTTATTTTCAAGGATAAATATTGTGACTGTGATTTGGGCAAGTGTTTGTTTGTTACATGATCACAAGAGATCGGGTGGTTAAAATATGCTTTAACGTAGATCTGTTTTTTGTACTTCATCTTGGAAGCCTGTCCCTTTGTGACATTGGAAACAGTCTGGATGGATTAGTCATCCATCATTCAACCACATAAAGATAAAAGACAAAAACTAAACATCAGTGTTTTGGAGTTTTTAAAGAGCCAAGACATATTCAATTTTAAGAAAAATTTCCAACCACTGTTTTTGAAAGATCTAAGAATGGAGGAAACCTTTTACTCAAAGCTTGCGTGTTCATCTCAAAGAATGTTCCTCATTCAAGTCGAAACTCAAAAGTTGTCAGTCCTAGTTCTTAGGATCCTTCTTTTTAGGTCATTGAAGTCTGCACAAACTGGACTGAATGAACTCTTTTAGCTCTCACACGTCGGCTTTAATCACAAGTTTCTTCTGAAACACACTCACCTTTCCCTCTTTCTCCACACATCCTCTCTTTCACTCTCTTAGCGAGTACTTCTTAGTAATGGGACAAATGCTAACCAAACTAGCAGAACCTCTGAAACACATTTATGAAAGATCCACTACTTTATATCAAAATAGTCAAGATAAATAATTCAAATTTTGGGATAGAGTTTAAATATTTGTCTTTTTTCACTTTGCAAACCCTGAACTTAACAAAATGATTTTTTTAATGAGTTTATAAATATAGGTATATAAAAAAATCTTTAAAAGGCTTTTTATTATTTAATGAACAAGATCTGTGTACAAAACAAAACAAAAAGTAAATAAATGGCTAAAAAAAAAAAAAAACTATTTCTTTTAAGTAATTGAAGACAGTGAAGTAATTGTCTATCTACACAAACATTATGAGCTCAGGCCAGAAATATTAAAGCAGGATTTATAAAGTCAGTTGGTTGAAAATGTGCATGCCCTGAAATCACTTTGTGTGCTGCACTGAACCACAGTGAGACTTTGGCAACTGCCACTTGAGATGGAGATTATGCAACCACGTGTATCATGTGGGACTGGGATTGCAAGTTTGCTTTCTTCTACTGAGACTTTTGACTTGAGTTTTCAAATGTCATTTAATTAGTTTCCAAAGCTGCACATGTCAGACTCGTCCCACACATTCTGAGCAGCTCAACACTCAAGCTCACCATCTAGATTTTTAAGTCAGGGCGTGGGGGACAATATTCACTCTTGTGATTTCATAATCTCTTACCACACTCTTCAGTCAAACAGCTCCAGTGACAGAAGCAGTAACAGGAGAGGAGACATCAGACACTGTTGCTTACTTCAGGGTGACAAAAGTTAACATGAAGAGCAAGTGTGCAGACAGCAGCTGTAAGCTGGTAAGAAGAGTAGAGCAAGTGCTCCTCAAGCTGTGTACTAGCAGGCCCACATTTGTGCACATTAGTGGAGACGTGTTCTTGAAAGCACAATGACTGCTGTCATGTGGGATTACATGCACATGCTGACATAGGTACATGATCGTGTCAACTAATGTAGGAAGCATTACTGATTCTTTGAGATTAACTCAGCAAATGAGTAAAGCCTATGTGAAGCTATGTGGATGTTCTTTGTTATAATTGTCATTCTATCCCTCATGATCTACACAAACACTACATTATACCTTGATCCTTTAGTGAAGGGTTTCCATTCACAAAATGCCCTGACTTTTATAGAGATATAGAGATGTACACCTTTTGTGTAAGAGTAGTAGGTCTGAGAAAAATAAAATGGGCTGAACATGTGTGGTATGCAGTTGCCTTTTGGCCCATTTCCACTGATGGATTACCAACACAAGCCACCCACACCAAACTGCAGTGAGATCTTTGGGGGACATTTTATAATCATATTTCTTAACAATATAGTTAAAATATAGAAACAAGCATTATTAAGGAGTTTATTAGCCTTTATAAGACAATAATTAGCATTTGTAGAAGTCTTACTAATGCCTTGTAAGTGTTAACATGCAGTCATAAAACTTTTATGAGACTGTTGGGGAATGGACTGGCTGTTGACATGTTTTTATTTAACAGTCTACTCTTTAAAAAGACACTTATCAGCATTTATAGATATCATACAAATGTCTTATACATTTGAATAAATTGCTTGTAAGTGATTGATAAACACATAAACTGTGCCTTTAGTTTTTTGATTAATTTGCAGCATCCTTATCTAATGTGTGGGCTAATCTTCTCACAAAGAATAAGAATGTATGAAAAATTTACTTCATAACATGACATTAAGCCACAAACATACATCAACATTTTGAACATGTTGAGTGATGCGCATTTTGACCCAGTCGTACAGTTTTCTCTCATAGTTTGCCAAAGTGGGCATTCGAGCTATAGCCTGTTTGAAAACAAGGGTCTCAGTTTACTGAAAAGTGAACTCTAGTGTAGTTTACCACAGTCTAAACAGTCAAGAGAAAAAATGGAGAATGTTTCCTAAAACTCATTACCATTAGTCAATAATATGCATAGATGGATTTTTCTTTTTTGGGGTCAGTGCTTTTTTTGGGCAACACCACCAAATGAGCAGCTGTTTGAAGTTTGGATTGCTAATTTATCACTCTTACAATCCTCCACCTTTCTGCTCTCTCCATTTGACGGTGAGCGTCATACAATTTTTGAAAGTCATGCGAATAATTGAGATCGAAAAACACAAAGCACTTAAGTTGTTGTTTGCATCGTAAATCATCTGCAGCAGTAGCTCCTCTCTTCAGAAGTGTTATTCTACATGGGCAACATGAGATGTCTGTGGGCTCTGTGTTAGTTAAAGAAAATTGAGTATAATTAGGAGTTGGAATTAACTGCTTTATATATATATATATATATATATATTATTCATCAAAGAGAATGAAGGTTAAAAATTACTCGTCATTATTTGTCAGCATGCAAGCTTTTTGATGTTTTCTTATAACTAGAAAAGTCAATTGTGACATTCAACAGGCAGAGACTATTTCAACTCAGACACTGTCACAAGACAAAAGAAAAGAAAGTTAGCCACAGACAGCAATCTGTATCTCCTAATTTGCCTGTCAGGTTTAGTCCATTATGAAAAAAAAGAAAAATAATCTTTTAAACTTATATCTAGCATTTGGGAGTAACAACTGCACAACTACAGAAAGCCAACAAGAGTGCAGGTCCTGGCTGTAGAGCTCTATGTAGACTCAAAGGCATAAATCAAACTGACAAAGTTACTATAAAAAGTCTGCTTGAAAGACTTCTCATTTCACATGAGTTTACAGACTCCAAAACAGAAGACAATGACTACTGTTCTGGAATAAGCTTTGTTCTTTCAGTTCAGGGGAAAGACTTGGTGCTCTCATGTTTAATGTGTGTATGTGCAAGTGTTTTTCAAAATATGTCTGTGATTATTCTCATTCATCCAAGCGATGTTATCGTGTTATCACAGGCTTTTGGTTCTCCATTGCGTCTGAGATTGAAAGGTTCAGACTCCACATCAAAGCTGTCAGTTCAATATAATATTCGGCTTCATTTTTAGTCATTTAGATTTCATATTGACTCATTTCTTTCAACACAAATCAATTGAAGATTTGTTTCCTGCATGAGCCTTTTTTCCAATCGTGAGCCATCACTTGTTTCGTGGACTTGATTCTCTAAGTACTGTTGTCATTGCAAAGATATGTTCACACAGAATGCAATTCACGTGTCAAATTTGCATCGGCTGCCTCTCTTTTGACGTGCAGCAAATCTGCTGCTCGATGCCGGTCCAAAAATGTCTTGAAAAAAGCCCCAGATGTGTGTGGGAGGAGCTACTGCCAGATGTTTTAGCCTGATCGCTACATGGAGTGGTGTCTGTCTGTATGTCTCAATTACAATGCATGGAAGAGACAGATGATGTTTAGAGATCAGATATATTTATTCTTAAGAACACTAGAAAAAACAGCGCTTATCATGTCTCCATATCTCCACATTAGTCAGGTAAAGGAAAAAGTAAAGACAAGAATAAAGGGTTAAGAAAATGGATGGATGAAAGTTCAGGACAATCAGATCAGTCCTCCGTATTGGGTTCATACTTTGTATTTGTACTTTACCCCCTGACTGAGTCACTGTCAAGAGCCCAAAGTTCAGACCCTGATTGGCGTAGTGACCTCGCCAAAGTTCTGATTTTGTTAACTCTAGGGGCGCCAGCCAATCTGCAGCACTGCCAGATTGACACGCCACGCCCGATGCTTGAATTTCGCCGCAGGACCTCAGATTGTGTCTGTACCACTGACTTAACATTAAAAGACAACCCTGACGCATGGATCACGATCGGTGTGGATGCAGCTTTAGTTCCTTTATCTCCTTTGTTTAACTGCCTACATTTTAATCTTTTTGTGTAGCATGGTAACATGCCCAAGGTCATTTTGGTTCAATTAGAATTACTTGTAATTTATCAGATGCAGAATTATAGTTTATTATTTAAACATATGTAAACACTATTAGCCTTATTTTTTTGCCACACAACCTTTTATCAATGTCTATCTCTGATTTGTATTCAAGCATTTTTTCTATTTGAAGTTTTTAAATAACTTTAAAGAACGTAGACAATCAACAAGCAGTAATTGACAGTAACAAGTCTACTTGGATTAGACTGTAAGGATGACAAAGACATATTTAACCACAAGAAAGCCCTTCAGTCTAACAGTCAATGACAGATTGACTGCATCAAAACTCTCCTCTGCATGGCTACCATCACTTAGTTTTCAACTAAAAGCCAATTTCCCCAGCACCAGTCCCCCTTTAAATATTGAAATGGTAAAACAGAACAAGAGCAGAATTAATGTGCTGCATCCAGGCGTTTGTGTAACATAGTTTAATTATTAATGATTGTTGCAATCTCTACTGTATTTGTGTTTGAGACAAACATAGAGTAAGACCTCTGCAGTGCTGAGACTCACAATAATGGCATTATAAAGTTAATTCACTTGTCTGTACTCAACCTCATGCTCCCATTCCACTAAACTATATGCACATGCCTTTGCTCCTCCACTTTTGTTCTCCTTCACTCTCCTTCAGCTACCTTTCCATCTTTAACAACAGATGAGGCAGTAAATATGCGTTAAAAAGGACTGTGTTAGTGGTTTGAGGGCCGTCTGGGATCTAATCTGTTTGGAAGAGCTAAGCTTCACTTTGCATGTATGCTTGGGACAGAGGCTTGGACCACACACTTTTTTGTGTTATTATGAAATCTGCAAATTAAAACAGAAGTGTGCCCATCCCAAGCCTGGGTAAATGGAGATGGTTGTGTTAGGAAGGGCATCTTAACTAAACCAAAAGTCAAGTCAATCATGTGAATCACAGATGCTTTTGGAGAAGAATACAGACAGAAGGAGCTGTATTGTGTCTTTGTAGATCTTGAGAAACTCAATGACAGGATACATGACTTGTGAGGAAACTTGGAATGACACATTGGAGTTGTTCAGATCAGGACATGCATCTGAGTTGTAAGACAGTGGTGAGATGTGCTGTATGTTTAACAGATGTGTTCAAAGTGTGGGTGGGAATGCACCAAGGATCAGCTTTGAGGTCCTTCTTGTTTCTATGGTGATGGACAAACTGACAGATGAGGTTAGACAGGAATCTCTGTAGATAATGATGTTTGCAGATGATGTTGGGATCTGTAGTGAGAGCAGATAGCCGATGGAGGGACAACTAAAGAGGTGGAGGTTTGTTCTGCAAAGGAGATGAAGTAAGGGCAGCTGCAGAAAGACAGAGTGTCTGTGGGTAAATGAGAGAGGCTGAAGTGGAGCGGTGAGGTTAGAGGAAGCAGAGGTAAAGAAAGTGGAGGACTTTAAGTATTTTGAATCAAGACTTGAGAGCAAAGGAGAGTGTGGAAAAGATGTGAGGAGGTGTATCTAGGCAAGTAGGAACAGGTGGAGGAAGGTTTCAGGTGTGATGTGAAAAAGAAGAGTTTCAGCAAGAATAAAAGGTATAGAAGACTGTGGTTGGAGCACCCATGTTGTGGGTTTATGGTCTCTAATACTGTAAAGAGGCAGAGCAGAGCTGGAGGTAGAAGAGATAAAGACGATTACGATGTTTAGGTTCTCTTTAGGAGGGATGAGTATGGATAGGACCTGGGTCTAAAGACATCACAAGAACTGTTCATGTTAGATGTTTTGGTGGTAAATGCAGGGTACTCAAACTGAGGTAGTTTTTATGTGAAAGGGGGGTAGTCATGATCTTTGTAAAATATGTCGAGGTTGGAGCTACCACAAAAGTCTGGTATCTCCAACCAGTTGCATTTAGCAACGGATTTGGTCTAGAGGAAGACCAAAAAAGAGCTTCATGGATGTACTCAAAGAGGACATGAAGGAGGTTGTTGTGAGTGTGGAGGATGTAGAGGATGGGGTTAGGTGGAGGTGGATGATTCATTGTGTGTGAAGACCCCTAAAGGGAGCAGCTAAAAGATAAAGAACAAATAAGATCTAAATGTGTATTTATTATCTTGATCCTCTCTATCTTTTGTTACTTATTTTTCTGCATATTTTACCGTTTGTCTGCATTTTATGTATTTTTGATTAAAAAAAGGTCCAGAATCTTGGACAAAGTCTTTAACAAAAGAATAGCAGGACTCAAATAACAGACTGGTCAGACAATTAACACATGAGTAAGAGTGGACCCGAGGAAGACCACATTAATTGTATTTTAGTTTTAGTTTTTTATAAATCTTTTTTATAAATCTTTTTTTTTTCAAATTATTCATTTACTTATCTATTTGTTTGTTTATCAACTATAAACAATTAATCCATGAATCAATTAGACTAAGAAATAGAGTGTAATGTTTGGCAGGTTGAGATAGCATTTAAAAGAATTAAGCCTGACTGCCTGACTGCGACATGTTGTAGATTGAGGGTGATTTTATTTAAAAACCCTTGTAAGTAATCAAGTGCGTCACAGCAAAGAAAGTCAAAATATGCATTAAAGGTTGAGATGGTTTGACAGTTAACTTTTATGACATTTGTAAAGTAAACAATAAACAGATAATCTGTTGTGTTTTATTACATTGAAATAAAGATTAACAATAGACTTAGAGTTACTAAAACATTAAACCAAAGCCATGTTTGTGACATGTTACTGTTAGAATAATAAAGGAAAGGATGATTAAAAAAAATGCTGAGCCAACTGTAAATTTCAACTTTTCCTCAAGACATTTGCATCATTGCGACAAAATGATTCTTTCAGGGGATTATTTCGAGTGTTTCTTGTATATGAAAACACAAAATGTTCAATACATACAGTGTATGAAAATGTTTCCACCTTCAACAACATGAGTTGTACCGATCCAATCAGGAAATTGTGAAAGAAAATAAGCATCTCATAAATGAATCTTTAACTGAGATAAAAGTGGATATAAAATAAGAAAAAGAAAGTTTTGTACCAAAAAGAATTATCCCTGGAGTTTGGTTATTTCGTTTTCTCAAATCAGAGTGATGTCTCATTATTCTAAATCAAACAAGCTAACATCTCCTTAGATAACATCTAACCTAGTGTCTCTCAGACTAAAAAAATACTGTTTATGTTAGTTACAATAATACAACACAATATTTACAGTCCAACCTGTTGTACCAATGAGCATGATATATTTTTCTAAGTGAAAACTTTTTGGACTGACAACGATTTTGGTCTTCATTGAAATTATTTCCGTTAATATACTTGCTTAATTTTAATATTTATATATATACACATTTTATTATGACATAGTTAGAAAAAAAGGGTAAATAAATGGGTGCTTTTTCCGTAAATCTTTGTGAAGTTAAGGCGTTAGAGTTAGTTAAGGCGTTAGAGTTAGTTAAGGCGTTAGAGTTAGTTAAGGCGTTAATGCAACTTATCACAACGTGCATAAGTAAAAGATACCACATTTAAATCTACCACTCACTGAGAGCTGCAGATCAGAGTGTAACATGCTCTCAAGTACCAGCAAACTACATGATAATAGACAAGTAACATACCAGTCTAACGGATTTGACATGAACAAGATATAGAAATCATACATAATGTTGAAGCAGATTTGACAAGCGACAAGCAGGTTTCTCATAAGCTACTATTGCTCAGGCTGTTTTGATCCTATTACACTTGAGCCTCCTCCCACTACTTTTCAATCTTCCTATAAACTCAAAGGCCAAGTGATCAGCCAGCATTAGGCCTACTGTATGTGCCTTATAATCCTATTTGCTCTTGTAAGCTGTTAATTGCTGTGAAACAGATCTGAAGCTTTAATCTGTATCAGAAGAAGTGTTTCTTTTAAATCCTGATTCTTGGCTGGTAAAACTAAATCAATGGAGCAGTTGATTTTTTTTAGGGTCGAAAGTCAGTGTATTTGTAAGTGATAGAAATTTTTAAATCCTTCACCCTTGTAGTGTTAATAATTTGTGCATATTCTTTTGGACAGATCTGTGTTTTACCTTTTTGAAACATTAGGTGTGCTGGGAAGTCTCTTTATTTCTTTAGTCCCACCTTTATGAATATCTGAAAATTGAATCATGCTGTTAAAAACTGAAAAATTAAAGTAGTATACAGTATCTGAAAAAATAAAACAAGAATAAAAAAATTGTAATATGCTTACATACTTCAAATCAAGCATATTTTTACTAGAATGACTGTGTCAAAGCCAAAATCTGAATCCTTTTGAGAGGATTTTTTAATCACGAAAAACAAGCTGAACATGCATGAAACCCCAACTTAACTAACTTAAGAAATGCTGCATTTAGAAAGAGGACATGCTTTCAATGCAGTCATGCAGTCAATCTTTAAATGTTCTATCTTTATTTATCTATTTTTTTTTTTTTTCAAATGCAAGATGTCCCATTATCTTTATAACAGTATGTTTTTTTCTTTTGTTTTTTGGTAAACAAACACCAAGTCAAACAAAGACGAACAACCTTAATTTTTGTCCTGCATATTTGGCTTTTGCTGTTTTTTAAAAAGTAGCATTTTTGTGTGTTTCATTGTGTATTAGGTGGCTGCACGGTGGCGCAGTGGTTAGCGCTCCTGCCTCACAGCAAGAAGGTTCCCGGTTCAAGTCCTGGCTGGGGGACCTTTCTGTGTGGAGTTTGCATGTTCTCCCCGTGCATGCGTGGGTTTTCTCCGGGTACTCCGGCTTCCTCCCACTGCCCAAAAACATGCTTCATAGGTTCATTGGTTACTCTAAATTGTCCCTAGGTGTGAATGTGAATGTGAGTGTGTATGGGTGTGTGATTGTGGCCCCTGCGACAGACTGGCGACCAGTCCAGGGGTGTACCCTGCCTTCGCCCATGAGTAGCCGGGTTAAGCTCCGGCAACCCCGTGACCCCAAAAGGGATAAAGCGGATTGGACAATGAATGAATGAATGAATGTGTATTAGGTTCTTTAACTCCCTTAGGAGCGCATAATAAAATAAAAACACAGGATTAGGGAATAACCTGGTTTTACATCAAATAAAGAGCTTACATAACCTGTGTGTTGTGTCCTGACATGCCACCTTTTGTCCTGCAAACACTGCTTTAACTGAGGAACGCTCATTGTGTGGATTATGACTGAAAAAACACATTACCCAGAATATTTATATTAATATAATAAATTTATAATAATATTTAGATTTTAAGTAAAAAAATAATGGAAAATTAAAATTACCTGTAAAGTGTGTATTGTACCCTGAAAATAAAGTTTCTATACCTAGTTTATGAAATTATATTCAGTACAAGTTATTTTGTCCACTAACCTGACTGCTGTCTGTGCTTCATAGAGTGACTGAACACAGAAGAAGAAAAATGAGAAGACAAATTCTTACAGCTGTGATGGGAATCCAATAACAAATTGTAAATAATGAAGATGCATCATGTAACATAGTTAAATGTATGTAAACTGTATTTGTCATCAGTAATCCTAAATCTGGAATCTCACATCTGCATTTAGCAACTGATAGAAATGTAAAAAAATATTATTCGTGCAATTTATTGACAAAAAAAGTAATAAGGAGCATACTTGTTTCTTTATTTTATTAAAAAAAACACAGAATACTGCACAGAATAACATAAATAATAACAAAAATATTCAAACTTATAATATTTGAAGTTTCTCACTTTTTTCAGAAAGCTGAAACAAATTTTAGGAGTTTGTTTTTCTTGTAAGCAGAACTTTCATGTCACCTAAAAATGTCACATTGACATATAGAAGTAGAGTGGAGAGAGACAACAAAAGAAGGGGACAGTGAAACGATAAGCTTGGGAAGGAGAAAGCCTGGGTAAAAATGCAAGCTCATTCTGCTCCTCAAAGAAAACCTCAATTTCAACTCGACTTACATTCCTCGCTGCCTGCAAGGTGACTTACAACCAAAATAAAACTATTCTTTCCTGAGTTGAAGCCACACTCAAATGAAGTCTCCCAGAAGACAATGTGCTAGATTTCGCTCCTTGTAAAACCACATTGAGGCCAGGCTATTTTTGAAAACCTCAGGCTTCAGACCTGTTTCTGTGCTTAATTCTGATTCTAATTCAGTGAGTACACCCTTTGTCAAGCTGCGATGACTGTGCCAGAGCTTCTTGACTGATAGAAGGAGGACCAAAGTTAATCGTGCAACTTTCATCTGATATACAGGAGTGGGATTCATTTTGCTCCACCTGCTGCTGCTAACACCTGTCCT
The DNA here is from genome assembly GCA_036245035.1 of Adrianichthys oophorus. NCBI lineage: Eukaryota > Metazoa > Chordata > Actinopteri > Beloniformes > Adrianichthyidae > Adrianichthys > Adrianichthys oophorus. The sequence continues at coordinate 5,131,171 of BSAI01000162.1, forward strand.
TGAACCTTGTTTCAACTTGAAATCTGTGAACGATGGCACCTCTGATGATGATTTGACATTAAATCTGTTCTTCTGAGCCATCGACAGATTCAGCCCTCACACACAACGACAGCACAGTCATAAACTGTATACCTGTGCTATTCTACATGCATAAAACCCAAGCACTGGAAGTGCATCGGCAATACTTTTACAGTAAAAACATAGAAACGGCTTTTAGTTAATGACCTTAAATAGATGTGCAGCTTACCAAAGTGGGAAATACTCCCCCACCCCATCGCCATCATTTGTTCCTGTTTTTCTTTACTGTAAGATTTATTCCTATCAGAGGGTAAAGAACGTTTATTGCAGCTTGCTGAAGGTCCAACGTTGCAGGGTAGCTGTCTCTAGATCAGCCGTCATGAACCTGGAAGACAGCTCACTCTAAGTGGCCTCTCTCACAGAGAGGTGGCAAGCTCAGCTGCATCATCCATCATGTCTCCTCCTGGCCCAATACTTGTGCTTCATCAAGGCAAGGCAGAGATGAAAGCCGTAAAAGATGACGCCAGCCCCCTCCTCTGTGGTCGTCCTCTTAGCCCCACTGTCGTTCACTTTTATCGCCTCTGATGTACCTGCAGTTAGCAGGCTCATTAATAAATGTCAGGCGATATCACCTATTCCTGAAAGTCCCACACAGCGTGTTCCCTCTGCCTTTCAGACATGCTCATATTTTCCACTCAAAGCTGTGACACAAATTAATAAACAGTCAGAGGAACAGTTGTGAGAATAATTTGTTCCTGAGTTTGATGCAAGCCAGAAAGCACCAAACGATTCAATACCTCATACCTGACGTCAGTGAGAAGTTAGAAAGTCAAATCTTTTTCCCAAAATAAATGTGTGTGGTGAAGAGAACTTTTTTGGCCCATGCCCATCTCACATCAGGCTTCGTTTTTGAAATGAAGGCATTTATCCAGGTGCAAGGGACAGAGAGAAAAAGTATGGGAAAATATCCCATGTTGACCCAAGCTGAGCTCTTTCAGAAGCTTTAATTCCCACTGCTTCTCTCTAGAGTTTGTAGACTTAACTTCTTGACTCCTCTTTGTTGTCTCCTTCTCCCTATAGCATGTGTTTGTTTATTAGACAGACACATCCTGTTTGCTGCCAAGCTGAAACACTGAGTTGAAACAGAGGCTCTCTTTTTCTGACAGTTCTTCCTGTTTTGCTCTGTTCAACACCATTGTGCGCTGAACAGCACACCCTGCACTCCCCTGTTGGACTCTGCACCAGTCATTAAAGCAGCAGCGCGCAGAGCCAAATTCAAAGAAAGGTTTGGTAAGCTGTCAATCCGTTAAATTTTCAGACGTACGTGCATTGCGTTTTGAACAGAAACACATAGTTAAACTTTGCTGCGCTCTCATAACAAGTAGAAACACACACATTATGTCAAGCAGCTCAGGAAATCGCTAACACAACATGTTGACTTTTTCCATCTTGCTTTCTGTATTGGATGAATATTTCGCCACTAAGCTAAAATAACAAACAGGTTTTGCTTTTGGAATACAGCAAACTTTGCAGCTGTACATGGAGCATTACTGTGTAACTTCTTTTTCTCCAGAAAATATGCTTCTAGCTTGCCGTCATCTTAAATAGGCCTACCGGCAATGATACTGGAGATTCAAAGAATTGACTTATTGACTTTTTCTATTTTGCTCTGCATTCTTTTACTCCGGGATATGTGCAGAATGCAGCGGACATTGCATTCTAGACAATGTTATTTAGTACAGTGCACCTACCTCTGCATCCAAAACAGTAAAGACACAATTGTTAGCAGGCTAGAAGGTCAGCTATTTATTGGCAAAGGCAATGTACTAAAAGAAAAACCATCTGTGTCAGGTGGAAGATAATGACAAACAGCTGTAACGATAATGAGATTCTCTGTCTCAGGAAGCAACTGATGAATGCAAGCTTGTCTGTTTGCAAGGGACCCAGCGGCCAAAGAGCACATCAGAGAGTTCATCAAAAAATGTTAACTTTCCTCAAAAAAGTAAAACATTTACAAACTAAGCCATTAAAGGAGGTCAACAGAAACAGAATTAACTCGGGTAACAAACTTAACTTTAACTTAAGCAACTGAACAGACCGAGTAGCAGAAAAAAACTGAGCTAACCATAAGACACGCCAAGGGAACATACTGTGAACAGAGGCTGTTCAGATCACATGACAAACAAGCAGAATCTAACAACATTCAACAAAGACTACAGACAAGACTAACACAAAACGTGGTCTTTCAGTGGAAAACGAAATACAAAAATATACAAATAAGATTAAAAAATAATGACAAATGAAAGATGTAAAGAAAGCAAATGTTAAATAAGTCTTTTGTTTCTCCCCTCGGAGACGTGTACAGTCTGCTCAAATGCCTGAATGGAGTATTTAAAGGCTGTTGTGATGTGTATGCTGCCATCACAGTTTTATACTTGCAGACTTGTCTGCTTGTATCAGAACTTTGCCATACTCTCTTCAGTATGCCCTTCAAGCAACTGCAGTCATCATTCTTTATCAATTAAATTTGTCAAAGTTGTTTCATTTGGTCACTGTACATAAAGCAGATTGTAGGGCGGGGCTGGCCAATCCTGGTCCTCAAGAGCCTCAGCCCTGCCTATTTTCCAGCTCTTCCTGGACTGCTTGATGCTGACTAACTAAATCAGGTGGGTTCAGTCAACTAGGATGTGAGATCACTTGACTCAGCTAATCAGCAGCAAGCTATTCAAGGTGATCTGTAAAACAGGTTGTGGCTCTTGAGGACCAGGGTTGGCCAGAACCTGTTTTGGGCATTTAAAGGCATTGTCACTTGCACCAGTAATCGGGTTGGAGGTTGTTGGGGGCCGTAGAGCATTGAAGAGAGGAGCAGACGGTTTAAGACACATTTTAAGGGGAGTACAAGTGAAGTGCGTCTTACAGTATCTTTGATGCTTCCAGGAAACCTGTAGAAAACATTATACATGATTATTTTTGCTCAGTTGGCTCACCGAAAGGTCGAACAACCTTGCTGTTTCATATGAGTCGACTCTGTGTCCTGACCATTTGTCATTGCTACCACTTGTGACAGTTGTATAGTTATTTTATTTGCTTAACTCTTTGTATATACGTCACAAAGGCTCCCTAATGTTTGAGAAAGCTTTTGTTTATAAATGGGCGCTTTGGACGTACTGATTTACCACAGTTCCTGTAGGCTAGACAAAAGAAGAAGAAGTTTTTTTCTCTGTAGTTGTACCCAGAGGGAACTTAATGTGCTTTAGAAGTACAAAAAAAATGGAACTTCTTGGAGAGGGGTTGCATTGCAAGTAAATTTATGGGAAATTGTGATAAATATCATCAAAGCCGGGGCCGCACGGTGGCGCAGTGGTTAGCGCTCCTGCCTCACAGCAAGAAGGTTCCCGGTTCAAGTCCTGGCTGGGGGACCTTTCTGTGTGGAGTTTGCATGTTCTCCCCGTGCATGTGTGGGTTTTCTCCGGGTACTCCGGCTTCCTCCCACCGTCCAAAAACATGCTTCATAGGTTCATTGGTTACTCTAAATTGTCCCTAGGTGTGAATGTGAGTGTGCATGGGTGTGTGATTGTAGCCCCTGCGACAGACTGGCGACCAGTCCAGGGGTGTCCCCTGCCTTCGCCCATGAGTAGCCGGGTGAGGCTCCGGCAACCCCGTGACCCCGAAAGGGATAAAGCGGATTGGAAGGTGAATGAATGAATCATTAAAGCCTTATTTATGTTTCTGAACTTGTGACTAAACTCTTTGGAGTCAGATTTGTAACTTTAAAGCTTTGGTGACTTGTTATTTTATGTGGAAGCAGGAAAAAAGATGAGTCCCAAACAAAACTCAGAATAAGCAGGAGGTGAGCATGAGCATTAGGCAGCAGAAGTACAGTTAACAACTATTTCAACCAGTGAGGGGCAAGATAATATTATCTTAGTGAGTCTTACTTTTTGTGAGGTGATGACAGATACAGAAACTGATCCACATGACTTGATAGCAGGATAAAGCACAGTCTGTACTGAGCTCTGGCAGCATGGATAAGTCCAAAGCAGACACCTACAGGTTTATCTACCTTTGAGAAATAGAGAAGAATAAAAACTGTTTTCCTTGACATTCCTTGAAATACCCTTCCTGATCCCTGAAAAAACATAAAAAATCCAACATTCCGAAGAAGATAGGGGCAAAAGTGGTTGATTCTAGGCAATGGTCAACACAAATTTAAGGAGTAATAAGTGCAAAGGGGTTAGCCACAGCATTCCTACACCAGTGATGAGAAAACAAAAGGCAACAAAAACTAAATAAATAACAGAACTAAAAAGGAAATGTTTGTGATTGGTAGGAATTTAGGAATTGACCGTGTATTTTTTTCACATGCAGATTTACTGTTAGGTGCCACAAAAGTCTAATCCAGAAAAAGAGAGATGATGTTACATTATGTTACATCAGAGATCTGCCTCTCCAATAAATAAAAGGATCACTAATGTAAGCCCTTCTAGGACTTGAACACAGATCCTGATGAACTGCTTTGCTGCTTTGCAGTGCATGCCAGCCAACTTTTCTGAAAGCACTTTCCAACTGTTTCAAAGTTTTACAAATCACAAACAAATTTCCAGTGATGTGTGTGATCTCCTAATTGTCTAATCGTGTTAAAATCTGGCTGTTTAGTCAAATCCAAACCCTGTTGTGACTCATTAGCAAAACAAAGCAATTAGCTGCTTTCTAGTACATTAGGCTCTGTATTCATTTGCATAGCTAGTGGCTGCCATAATTGAGTGTATTTTAAAGATTATGACACAAGTTATTCTACTAGGTCACTGAATACAAAATAAAGTAGAGTGTCAGCAGGTGACTTTGTGAAATATCCCAGAATGTGTAGTGTAATGGGCCTTAAACTTTACATTCCCTGCTAAAGCTAATAGGCTCTTGTTTTGATAATGAAGGACACAGAGGCTCTGTACCACTACTGATAGAGTTTGGCCTGATTTGCTTATAGCTAATCCATCAACAGAGAACAACAGCGAGAAAATAGGTCAATAATTGAAGCTAAACAAGAACTGTGCACACAGGAGGGCAGCACTGCATGCAGACAAACACTGAAAACATGGGTTTTCACAGAATCTCAGAGTTCCTGCAGACACATGTAGGGTTGCTTTAGTGCTTTCTAGTGCCCTAGTGTGCATGAACGGCTTCAGTAAAACCCTCCCCACCCACAGCTCCATCATCTATGTGGGAACTTGAAGTCTGTGCATGTTTTTGTATCTGCTTTCCAAGTTGAACAGTAGTCGAGGCGGTGGCATGCTTACCAGCTTTGAGCTTCATTTGTAGAATTGTGTATCTGTATTAGAGCACTCAGTGCTTGCCTTGCAATTCTTCAAGTCAACTCCATCACCAGCTGCATGATTTGTTTGCTAAAGTCAGAGGTTAATAACGATGTTTGTGAACTGCTCCTGCCCTCTGCTTTATCCTTCTGTTTGTTTTATTGTGACACTTCTTTTTCAGCAAACCAAAGAAATATTGACATCTTACACCGATGCTTTTTTATTTTCATAATTCAAGTAGTTCAATCTTTAGACGCAACTCTCTATATATTTTATGTTATTATTCAATTATTGTTGCTTTTGTTTTGCTGCCTTTTTCATTTGCTTGTGTGTTTTTGCAGTGTTGTTGTTTTCTTTTTTTTTCTTTTATTGTTGTCTTTCTAACCCCAGTTCATTTTGTTGTGGCACCACCGCAGTCCAGGATGATGCTGCCCCAGGTACCCAGGAGTACATTATGTTACGGCAGGACTCCATCCACTCTGCCGATATAAGGAGTAAAGGGTCCCCCTTTCGTGCTAAGTGTCACGAAATCTTCTGCTGCCCACTGAAGCAAGTCGTCCTCAAAGAGAGCACAGAGCCTGAAGGTTTGTTCGCATCCTGTCCTCGTTTGATTTGTTGATGCTTCTCATTACTCCCTGCCAACCTCCCCCCCCAACACACCCCTACCATCCTCTTTTCTGTCTGAACTGAAAATTCTCCATCCTTCCAAACTAAGCTCTCTTTCATTCCTGTACCATTTTTGAGAGCATCTGGTGTGCTCCTGCCCCTTCATGGCACGAGTGTGCTTGAACCTGAGCGCATGTGTGCACGGATGTGTATGTGCTTTCCAGTTTAGGGTAAATTTGTGCCCACAGAACATGAATAGCTTGTTCTACCTGGGTTGTCATTCGATGTAATGTGCCTCCCTGTTGAACACAAGGGCATTACATGTGTATCTCCTGCACACTCCTCCCTACTCCAAACCATTAACTCGGTCACTGCCACCCTTAGGTGCATGAACAGACAAGAACAAATGGCAAATAAGGGTTACAGACTCAGGCAAATGGTGCCCTAATGAGTTCAGTGACTCTGCAGCTTTTGGCTTGTTTATCATCTTCAACTGACTTTCTCAAAAAAGGTGTCATTTTTTATTTTCCTGTCTACAGGATTATCCATTTTAGTCACGAGTACAGTCTCATAATCTCAGTTGCAAACTGCAAGTCACAAACCCCACCATCCTTTCTGTGTGTCTCATATATGTGTTCTGACCGCCAAACATTAATTTCTTCCTTCCCATCCTCCTTTAATGCTGTAAAACTTGCATATGCATGAGGACAGACATTTTAACTGTTGCTACCAGCTTTTTGCAGTGATCCAACAGTAAAACATTATAAAAGAAGTTCTTCATGGTCCAAACATGCAACAACACTGCTGCTCTGTCTAATGCTATGGCCTCCAGGTTGTTCTAAGATTGTATGATTGCTTTCCTTCTCACACTTCCTATTAGGTGAGATATTCATTATTTCATTGCTGCTACGTGTGTTTGTGCTTATGGGAGAAAAAAAAAAGAAAGATGCAGAAGAGTAAGCTAGCAGAGGTCTGTCTGAAGAAGTACAGATGTATTATTCAGTTTGTCTGCAGCTCCAGTTGGACGTGACTGAATTTACAAAGGAAGGAGGGGAGACTACAGCTCTTACGTAAGCGCTCACATCATTAGTGTTGATGCATCATGTGGATATAAAGTGTGTAAGACCCTGTGTGGAGAAGGCACTGCACTACAGACACCCAGCAAGCAGCAAGGATGTGAGACAGCTAATGTTTGCGTTCACTTTTGGTGGAAAAGGTGGCTTAGATGCAAGTTTGTGTTTTTTGTGAGAGCTGAACAGGAAAGTCAGCCTTGTCATCATGTTACCATGGTAACCGTTCCGGCTGTCTTGTGTTGAACTTGTCAATGATTTCAGTGGATTGAAGATCGCACAATATTTAGCTTCGCAGCATTTACAGTTTGCGAGGCATAAAGGACTGCAGCATGTTCATTTAGAACTGTGCAGACCTATCTAGATTCACTGTGTGCTCAAAGTTTGACTGAGTTGGTGTTCTGAGGATGATTTTTTTTTTATCACAAACATCACATCACTCTCATTTGCCTAAATACATCTTGAGCAACTTACCTCGAGCTGATTAAGTAAGGTGGATCAATAGAGGATAGAATAAAAGTGTGCTATCAGTTTGACCACAAAGTTTTGTTCTGCTGCCTGTGCTCACTCCCTTTACATAAGTCTTTCACTTTGCGTTATAATTTAATGTAATCATATCTTCATCTTTAAAGCTATGTTACCTCTGCTATTGCCTTGCTCTTTGGATCTGTCTTTTTATCTGTAGAAGAAGCATTAGATGGTATCAGGCCAGTTTCAACATCAGCATTTGAGATCATCATCATCAAATCATGTCACAGTCGTGGGTGCATTTGTCTTAGTCTTTGCAGGCTGCATTTGGGTCCTTGGTGTTTACTGTCACAAATCATCTGTATTTCAGTCAGTTTTTACTTTTCCAAGCAATGCTTTTTATAGTATATATATATTTTTATCAAATTGCTTATCATTAAACTCTGAAATTTTTCCCCCTCATTCTTTTCATTATTTTCTGGTTAACAAGATCTGAATTAAAAGTACAAACATTTTGAAATGCTAAGCAACATACATACCTGTTTTTTTAAGAACTGGAAGTGTCACATAGCCTCTGCACGACTCTCATTTGAGAGGGTAGCTGGTCAGAAAAGCAGCATTTATTTCTGAGGAGGGGACAAAAAAGTGAAGTTTAGTCCCATCTGTAGTTGTCTTCACAACCAAGAACTTAGGCTTTTTCTTGTCCAAATTCTTGCAGATTAAACCTTTAAGTTACATAGTTTGATGGTCTTCAATTATTTAAGGTGACAGTCATAGAGGTAGAACACGACACAGCAATTTGAGCAGGAAAACCCTGTTGGCAAACTTATATCATAGAGCTTAAAATTGTGAGTTTAAGCAAAAGTGTAACTCAGTTTGTATCAAAGTTATTCAATGTGGAATTTGAAACTAAGATTGTTTATTTTTATTAGGGCCAAAAAGCCTACATGACTGTTTATGTCAAATCTCGCAGAGATTCTATTAATCACCTCAAAAGAGAAAGGATGACTCTCAGGTCGATAAAACACGAATATCATACATCCTTTTTTACAGACACACTGTTGTAGAAAACATCTCAATTTTAAATGATCAGACACAGATCTTCACATTTAAAATTCAACACTCCCACCCTTTATTTTTGTACCAGACACAAAGTTAGTTTGAGCTGAGTTGAGTGGTCAGGTTAAAGCAACTGTGACACAAGCCAAATGAAAGTTTTCCCCAGAGTAAACAAGCATTTAGCCACTTAATTGGTGCAATGAGCCACACTGCTGAGTCAGCACTTTGTAAATGGTAGGCCAGCAAAACGGCTCCTGGCAGCTGTCGAGGTGAAGACTAAAAACAAATGCAACTGTCACATAAAGAATAATATTAACCCATTTCAAATATGAACTTTAGTGAATCTACTGCTATATCTAGTATCTAGTTAAAAAAAATATACAAATCTTTGCACTTGCAGGTGGAGATCAGCCTTATTCTCATGTGTGTTCTACAGTACTTTTCCTGCAGTGTTTACTCCTATGGCCAAACAAAAGTTCAACTTTTACATGTAACATTAAACATGAAGACCATATTCGGTTTTAGATTTCTTCTGAACGCCACACTCTATAGTGAAGTGCGCACAAAGTGTATTTTATATTTATTAATATTTAATATTTATTCAGACATTCCAATTTCAATTGTTTTATGAAACACATCCAATAAAAAACTGCTTCCAGTCTTCAAAAGATATTACAGTTAATGTAAGAAAAGAAAAATTAAAAATACTATGCTTTCATGTTATTGCAGTGATCAGCTATTAAAAATGCTTTATCTATAGTGTGACAGCCAACTATAGTTTCCACTATATCTGGAAGAAACATGATAATACTTTATACCAACTTGGATATCACATATTTGTTGGATAAAAATGTGTATTTTCAGAACAGTCCATTAACTTTAATCAGAGATAATCAAAGCTGGATTTTATTGACTTTTGACTATTTCAAGCTTAAAACTTTCTGTGGACTTCCTGATATCTGTACAGAAACAAACCCAAAAGCTGTTGATGGAGACAAGCCACTTTGGTTCTTGCAATTAGTGGCAAGGTCAACTTTGGAGTTGGCAGAGTTTTGAAAATTCCTTGCATATTTTATATTAAAACGCTTAAAGTTCTAAACCAGCCTGCCAGAAAACCTGTCCACTAAAATTCATACACAGGCCCAACGTTTTCCTTCATGTTGTCTGCCAGTCCCTGAAACAGCTCCATTTTGCCAAAGAGTCGGGGGAGAACCAGACGAAGGACCGGGAAAGTTGTGCCATCCTCCCAATACACAGCACGTGCTTTAAAAGGATCTGACCAACTGCTGCACTAAAGTCTCTGAGCCCACATTCAAGAACATTTAGTGAAATATCATTTGGAAGCAGATCATATTGAAAGACTGTTGTTATGGGATGAATTAGAAAAAGCATTTCCATCATCCCTCCTTTGATTTACATCACCAGAAAGTTATTTTGAAAAAAGAGAATAGTATAAAACAGAATATAATAATATTTTAACTGGACAATATGTTTCCTAAAAGCTCTGCCTCTTTTTGCTTAAAGCGCGTACACATTTTCTATTACTCTATAGGGTTAAAAATACACTCCACATGCTGAAACCTCAATTGCCCTTTATGCTTCACTTTCTACCTTTAATGAGCTCCTGTGTAGTGTGTCCTTTTCACTTTTCACTCAGGCGCACACCTTGAGCCAGGTGTGTTGGATTGGGATCCGTGGCCTGCAACTCATTATCCCAAACTGAAATCTGACTTTCCAGCACACGTGTAGGCACTCACTTGGGACCCACTGGTGCGCTGAACTGATGAAATTATGACATGAAGTTGCTGCATCTGTGCCTCTGCTTATTTCTGAAAGACTGGTCAAGCACCACAGAATGCTTTCATGCAAACCGATGCAAGCACACAACTGCACCTGTGATGACAAAGCAGGACATCAGTCTTTTATTCTTTTTTTTTTGTTTACCCTTATATTCTTGTTATAGTCTGTTTAAATGTATCCTCAGATGAAAGTCTATAATACTTGGTTTGTAATGTTATCCAATTCAAGAATATTACATAATATGTCCATGTCATGTTCATTCATTCATTCATTTCCCAATCCGCTTTATCCCCTTCGGGGCCACGGGGCCGCCGGAGCCCAACCCGGCTACTCATGGGCTAAGGCAGGGTACACCCCTGGACTGGTCGCCAGTCCGTCGCAGGGGCCACAACCACACACCCACGCACACTCACATGCACACCTAAGGACAATTTAGAATAACCAATTAACCTATGAAGCATGTTTTTTGGACGGTGGGAGGAAGCCGGAGTCCCCGGAGAAAACCCACGCATGCACGGGGAGAACATGCAAACTCCACACAGAAAGGTCCCCCAGCCAGGACTTGAACCGGGAACCTTCTTGCTGTGAGGCAGGAGTGCTAACCACTGCGCCATCGTGCAGCCCCTGTCATGTTCATAAATCATTTTAATGAAACATGCATAATTCCCTAAAAGCTTCACATGAGCAAAAGTAAGAGCAAAAAAAATTAAGAGCAAAAAAACACTTCCCTTTCAATGTTTGTGAAAAAATAAGCTAGACATGAAAAGAAAAATGTTTTAAAAGAGATGTTTAAAAAATGCAGATGTATTTTCAATTCTGAAACTTTTTAGTATAAATTCATTATTGTTTTTTCCTATTGTGTAGGTTGGAAAATAAAATAATTAAAACATTGTTTTTGTTTAAAAAAGTATGCTTATGTTCTTAAAATGAATAATAGTTTTTCCTTGATTTTACTTGTTTGAACTGTCACTTGTTCTACATGCAGTCTGCTTCAAAAGGGACTCTATGTGGCATTCATTATTTTATTTCTAAGGAGAAAGTGATAGATTGTTATTAGTAATAGATTGACACAAATTATAAATTAAAAACCTTTTTTTTTTTTTACTCTTTTTTTTCATAAAGTTGTTCTTACTTGTGATTAAACCATGCTTGCCCTTTTCATCTTAAACGTAATTTTGATCTTTATGGGTTTTCCTTTTTTATAGATTATAGATCATTATGTAGATTTGTATCTAAAACATTTTTTGTATAGCAATGCACTAGCAGAATAAGTATCTACCTGTTCTCTTTCCTCATTTCTTTTAACTCAGCTAACGTCAGTAAGAGGTCAAATCCAACAACGACAGCTGCTCCGTGTTTCTTGTTTGCTGTTTTAGCAGGAATGCTCAGTGTGATGATAAATACCAGACAATTGCTCTTGACTTAGCTCTGTTTGTGTTTATGAGCGGAATGTCAGAGGTGCATTTTCAGAATGATGTAATGGGGAGAAATCAGGCTAACAGCACACAGTTTTTTTAGCGATCACTTGTCTTGTGAGCAGGAACGAAAAACTGAGACTAAATACAGAAATTAAGAAAAGTAACATTCTATTAACCTCCTAAAATCAAACCAAACCAAAAGAAAAACAATGACCTTCCATGGAGACCACACCACACTGAAAATCAAACTAATATACTTTCTGGACTTCCACCAGCAGAATGGAATAGCACCTCCCTCCTTCAAGTACTTCCTCCAGGAGCCAACTTGAATTCAATTATAGGCCTTCTGTGCTCCAGCCACTTCTGTGAAAAGATGAAGTCTGTCACTGGCATTTACTGGGAAAAAAACTGTTCCACACAAGGAATCAGTCATGTAGAACTGCAACACTACTTTTTTTTTTAATAAAACACAACATGTTACCTTATATCACATACAACTGTTGTAAATAACTTATCTAGAACCCTTTAAACCAAGCTTTGGAAATTAGTAGGATGTCCTAATGATTCCCGAGAGCCCTTATTGTCATTTGCCAATGATTGTTTGTCAAAGAAAAAAAATCAAGTAGAGAACTTACCGTAATTTCCACACTATAAGGCACATTTAAAAGCTTTTATTTTGTTTTATAAAAATTAAAACTGTGGTTTCTAACCACAGTTAACTGTGGTTAACCAACCACAGTTAACCAACTAATTCTAATTAATTTAATTAATTAGAATTAGTTAGAATTAATTAATTAATTAATTAATTAATTTCGAAGCGATTTTAAGAGGTACATGGCGCTCTGTCAAAATGTCTTTTCGTTTGCGAGTTGCAAACAAGCTTGACTGCTATTGTGAATATGCTAACGAAGCGAATGTGTCACGGTGTTGGAATGTTTTTATACTTATGTGTTATTAATTAGGTGGAGAGTTAGTGTAGTCTCAGTAATGGTTGGTTTTGGGGTATCAGTCTGTTTTTTTTACATGTTTCTATGTGGCTAATATGTAGCGTCCTACAAACAAATTCTATAATTATTGTGATCACAGTTAAGAAAGTCAGTTCTGACAGACTCTGACTCTTTTGTCTGGCTTAACACACCTTATAGTATGGTGCGTCTATTATATGTCATAAGTTTGAAAACAGATCATTCATTGATGGTGCACAAAATTTGGTGTAATATTTAAAGCAGAGAAAGCATAAATTCGAACAAATATCACCGTAAATCATAAGTGTTGTCCTCAAGCAATATGACAGATGGTCCTTTTTTCTGTGATCGTGTGCTCTGGTCCTCTCTACTATGACCTTTAGTGGTTCTATGTCAACTCAGCAGAACTCCTTTGTGATCTTTTGTATCCTGTTAACATAATTTTGTTGTTTATTCTGTTATCCACAAAAGTAGAAAGTGGTATATTCAGTGTTTGCTGGGGAGTGTGACCTATTTACACACCCACTCTCTGCAGTTGACTCATATCCCCTGTGTTGTCATTTCAGCTTAGTTGATTTGTTCCACACGATGCTTTTACAGCATCATCTAAAATCATACTGTCTCAGTGGCACTTTTTTATACTCAATGATTTTAATGGTGGGTCTGATGCTATAGAAAAAAATCCATTAATAACCTTTCAGCAGCTGAAAGATTTTTTTGACAGCTTCTTGGTTTGATCTGAAGTCTAGTATCAGCAAACATTGTAATTTAGTAGACAGACATGTTTAGGTGTAAACCAAAGTAAAAACTGTTTTTCTAACATTCACATTCCGTTCACTGTGCTGTACATTTGATGTTGGTATATATTATTCACAGTTCCAGCTGAGGTTCGCGATGGGGTTATTTTGGGGACATCTACTGATTTTATTCCCAGATTTTCAAATTCTACTTTTTGAAAGCAAACTGATGCAGAATCTCTTTTTATCACCTCACTGGTAAAGTGAATTCTTGGGGAAACAGCATTGCTGAAGGGGTTGAAACACAACCCAAGTTTAACTCGCGTGGGAGCTCCATTTGTTTTTCCTTTTGGGATAGAGTTTCTTCAGTCCCAAGTGAAACTTTTTTTTCTTAACTAATACAAAAAATGTAGGCGCTTTCTATGGAATTTCTGGTTTTTGCAACAGTTCTTCTTCAATCAGACCTTTCTTTATCTGCCATGGAGTCAGTAAGCACAAGTGTTTTTAGTGTGGTATGGCACACATAGGGCACACACAGGGCTCACATAGGGCTCATAAAAGTGTGTAAAGGATGTATTTAGGACTATGCAAACAATCAGAAAGTCTGAAAGACATTTCCTCATTTCTCCTTGTAATCAGTTGCCCCATATTTCCTGAGAGTCAGAGTTATGAAACAGGGATTGGATTAAACAGCATTAACTCCCAAAAGCCATCTCTCTGTGGTTTTCTCACCATAATGGATGATGCCGAAGGACCTGGACTCTACTGACTCACCATCTATGATTCACACGTGATAGTTCAGTCCTCCACTTCTCCTGTGCTTCCTGTGCTCCCCTGGCTAACCCTTGTGGTGATGCTGGCACAGGCAGACAACAAGATAACAAGCATTTGGGACACGTGTTAGATTTAGCCATTTTCTACATTTCTGTTGTGTATCTTTGTGATCTCGTTGCACTAGCTACTTTTACAAAAGTGTGTATGCATCTTACCTTTTTAAGTCTTTCTGGGACATTGTGTGCTTTTTAAAAAAGCTATGAATGTATACATTTAATATCACTTAACACTTTATGGTCTTTTTTATAATTCCATTTCATACTTTATGCTGCAAATATATTTAAAAAAAAACATCTGATTTGCTAAACTACAGTAATTTACCATCACTATCCTTTAAGGTCTGTATCCAGAGTCAGCCATGTGCATTTGTATCACTTACATTACTCTCTTTGAGTTGAGAAAATAGGATTTAATGGTTGTGAAGCATGAAGAACGGGAAGCTCAGTCTTTGAACAAACTGTTTTGTGGAAATGACAGCATGTTTGCTTAAGTGTAAGTACATGCAGAAAGTTTACTGCATGGACTCTGTTGACGTGTTACCTCTGGTTGGTAATTTCTTTTTGTGCTTACAAGCTCGTGACGTAATCACTCAGTAGAGGTTCAAATACAGCAACAGTTTAGAGAGTGAAAGTCTGGTGGGGACTTAAGTCTCACATGCAGTTGAAAAACTTTAACAGTTCCAGTCAAGCTTCAGCTTTTAATTGACTGAAAATTTCATGTTTATCTCTGCGAGAATAAGATGTTAAAGTTCTGTTGATCGAAATAGCCCATAACATTACTCTTCCCTCACTGTGTTTGACAGTTGTCACTGCATAGGGAGCTAGTTTAGATTTGCTTCTCTTGATCTTTGCCAAGTATAATGCTAGCATTTCCGTGTATCTGTGTATGACTTTAGTGTGACCATGATGTCCACCGCTTTGGGAAAAAATTACAATTCATTTTACAAACTTCTATCTCTCTTACTTAACATAGTTGAAACCAAATGTCCTATTCTGATCTTTTTTTTGGTCTCCTTGGACCATCAAAATACTGTAATTTGTCAAACTAAAGAGTGGATATCTTGTGTTACCATTTATTTACCTTAACTTTGTTACCCAATCTCGGGATGGATGTTTCTTTATCCTCATCTTGGCCTAATAATAACAATAATAATAATAATAATAATAATAATTTACACCTGGACAAACATTTTATTGATTGTCTAATGTGTTTGATTGATACAGAAATCTGTTAAAAACATATTTAACATTTTATTTCTATCTCTACTAAAAAATAACATCTAACATTTGTTCCGTAGAAAAAAACATAATCTGTGACACTTTAAAAAAATGGTGGGCCTGGCAGATGCTGAAGTTTACAGTTCTTTGAGCTTATTTGTATTTTTTATAGCTGTTTTTGACACATAAAATGACACTTTATTCTTTTGAACTCGAGAAAACAAAAAAGATTTGAGATGTCCTTAATCTTCCATTATAAACAAAATGTGACAATGCTAATCTGCAGATAAAACACTTTGAAAGCAGTTGCTGCACAAAAGGTGAGAGGTCTAATAAAGACTCCCATCTGTTCATGTTTATTTCTGGCACACCCTAAAGACAGATGGAGATTAAATTAGATGTGTTGGAGTTCATTCTATATTTATAGAATCTAAAGTTAAAAATAAAAGGTTGTTTGAGTTATAAATGAACACATTTTTAGTGGCCATGGATCACTTCGGCATTGAAAAGAGCTGCACACAAAATGAATATGATATTATTAGTAACGAATAACAACGTGGACTGGATTTTTTTTTCCACACAAACTCTTAAATATTCATTCATTCATTCATTCATTTTCCAATCCGCTTTATCCCTTTCGGGGTCACGGGGTTGCCGGAGCCTAACCCGGCTACTCATGGGCGAAGGCAGTGGATACCCCTGGACTGGTCGCCAGTCTGTCGCAAGGGACTCTTAAATATGTATTTTGTATTGTTTTTTTTTTTTTTTTATAAGCAAGCTTAAAAGTAAATGCCATATTAAAAATGTATATATATATATATAACTCTTCTATTTGATTATAGCTGGACAAAAAAAAAAAGATGTGCTGCCATGCAACTGAACTGGTTCCTTGTCTCTTTTCAAGATGAAGTTCAAATTTGCAGTAGACTGAATTATGTCCTGAGAAAAAAACGTATCTTTGTATTTTTTTTTTATCCAAGAGTAAATTGATTTTTTGCAGAAGAGAATGAGAGACACAAGTCTGCTGCCAGGTTACAGCCCTGGTTTAAAGCTTCAACAGTATGTTGTAATTTGTATGCTTCATTCTCAAATCATTGTCTTATCTGCTCATAATTTTGCTGTTGTTTATTTGTTATACTGGACAGAATAAGAAAGGAACTTTTGCACAAGGCATGGTTGCTGGCTGAAGAAATCAGTCAGTTGCATGTAAGACATCTCCAGCACCTAATTCAGTTAATCTTGTTTTTTTGTGAAGCAGAAAGATTCCTTAGCACAATTTTTATTCATGTGATCCCATACTATAAACTGCAGGCCAATCTACAAATTTCCATTTAGTTTTACCATTTTAGAAAAAGATATGGCAAGGCAACTCATGATGCATATAGACAAACACAAACTTGTAAAAGTTACAATCTAGCTTTCTCAAAAACGAATCAACTGAAACTGCTTTATTAAGAGTTTCTAATAACATTTTGATGAATGGAAAATGTTCTATCATGATTTTTTTTGTCCTTTTCCCGGCATTTGATATTGTTTATCTTTATGCTGAAGAGAGTTGGTAATTGAATTTTATTGTCTTAAGATGCTGGGTTTTTTTTCCTACCTGCTTTTGTAAATAGTATTTTTCTCTAAAACAGCACTGCTTTGTTGTGGGATGCCTCAAGGTTCAGTTTTAGAACCAATTCTATTTTTACAAACTCCCATTAGGGCAGCCAATTCACAGATATTTCCTGTCACCTCTATGCTGACAACATCCAGCTGTGCAGCTCGTTTAATTATTCAGACTTAAATAAAATACACCAATCAGCGATGAAGTTCCAATTATCTTCTGTTGAATTGTCTTTGCTCCTGAGAAGAAGATTCATCCACATTGGGTTCCTTGGCCCATCGGTCCAGTCTAGACAAACAAAACCTTGGAGTCATGTTTGACTCGGCCTTGTCACTCAGTCACCATGTTAAAACAATAATCATAAACATCTCTAAGTTGAGGTTTCTGGCATCCAAGGTAGCATTTGAAATGATCATTCATACCGGTACCTTCATTTCATCATGCCTAGATTATTGTTAAAGGTTGTCTTCCTTTTATTAACCTGAAGGAGGTTTAGCCCCTCCAGACTGATCCGACCTCTGCTCCACGTCTTTTAACCCACACCTGAGCTCACATCACTCCAGTTTTAGCAGCATTTCAATGGTTCATTTTAAAATCCATTTGAAAATGTTAGTTCTTGGAGCTCTTTATATTCAAACTCCACAATAGAGCTCTGAACATCTTGGATTCCGTAAACTTTCTGGTACTCTTTGATGGTCTAGTAAGGTTTCATAAGTTCCTCACACATTTTAAAGCTGGAGGGGATCGAGCGTTCGATGATTTATATGTTCCATTGACTCAGCTGACCTGGAAACCTTTGGATTTCAGCAGGCTTTTAGCTAGCTTGTCAATTTTTATTGTATCTTTGATCAGTTTATTTTCTTGTTTTATCTTTTTGATAAAGTAATTAATGAAGAAATACAGAAAATAATATTTTATAAGCTTTTTTGACTCTGAAAGTTTTATTTATATAAACTTTACTGACTCTCTTACCAAACTATGAGAGCCAATAATGATCGCTATTACTATTTGTTAATAAGGATATTTGTGTGTTGGTTTTTATCATTTGTTTTTAACCAATTTTTATACATTCAATGAAGCTCAAAATGTATATTTGGCTCAAATTCTTTTTCTGATACTGTTTCTATTTGAACACGTTTTTTAGCTTATGGATTTGTGACACAAATCTTCTGAGAAGGTTTGCTCAAATGGTTTTGAAGGTTTTAGATCATCCTGGAACTCACTGGAGGAACTAACAAAGCCTCATATCCATTCATTTTAATCTCCTCATCGCTTCCTTCCATAATTGAACATCGTCTACAGTCCAAACAGCGCCACTGATCATACAGGTCTTTCTTTCAGTCGCTGAATGTTCTGAAGCTTCATCCTCTGCCTGAACCTTGAGTAACTGATGATATCCCGCTCTGTTAAACCCAACCCCCATTCCCAGTTTGCACATGCTCTCCCCACCTCTATCTTTCACACACACCCTCTTACGTACATACAGTATCCATGGCAACGCATGGTATCACCACAGCACTGATGGCCAAGTATGCTGGAAGCTGCTGCTGTGGTGGATTTACAGTACCCGTGCACACAAAGCACAAGCAGGATGCTGCCAAAAGGCTGAAAGCTTTTCACCAGCAGCCTTCTGAGATTAGGAGAGATCACTCTTCTTTCCCAGGATCTTCTTTTACTTTTTCTCCACATTGTGTATACAAAAAGAGTCAAAAAATATTGTATTTGCGGGTGAACTACTTTTAAAGAAGAAAATAAAAACATACAGATATAATGTAATTGCACATCCTACATATAGTCTTCACTTGATCAGTCGTCCTTAAATGCACATTTTCTGCAAATGAAACCACCAAACAAGGATAACCAATTATTCATTCTGTCTTCTTTGTATTAAAAAATGGATTAAACCTGGTGTGTTCATGACACCCTTGAGTTATTAAGGAGATGAGATGGTTTTAATTGTGATGTTCTGTTTAAATATGCAAAGGTTAACATGGTGCTCAACCTTGGGCTGCTTCCCCTTCCTCACTGAGGCTCTCTAGTGGATAGAGGTGGAACGTGGCTTCTATTCTTTATTCTTTCTTTATTTTGATATTGTTTTGCACATTTTTTTTTGCTTTAAAAGAACATACATTTTCACATTTCAAATCAAACTGGTTGCAGAGCTTGTTTTCATCTTGCAGCTGTGCTGTGTTACATTCAGTCAGATCTTTTACATGCTCATTTTCTTTCAGTGTGGATGGATGTGTGTGACTACAATACTGTTAATTTGCCCAAGGGATGCCATGGTAGAATGGCCTTCCTGGGGGCTAGAGTAATTAACATACCCATGACGTACTGCAAGCAGCCGTTTTTTTTTTTTTTTCTGTGCGTGTCTTCATTAATGGTGCGATCGTGTGATGATTACAGAGGTCATTCGCCATTTGTAATTATTGCTCATACAGAAAAATCCTTCTTTTTATGCCTGGTGGTCTGACTATACATGCATCGGTTTTTTTTAGTAACTTTTGGGCCAAAAGTTTACAACAACATTGATGCACCTTCCTGTCCTAACTGACTTTGCTGTCCAAATGAGTCATGACTTGGACAAGTCGACACCTGTAGGTGTGCAAGTGACTAAGGCTTTAACAGAAATGGAATAACTACATAACCTAGCATTGGCTGCATTGAATGAAAGTTTTAGGTGACGGCAGGCACGTAAACAGTATGCTGCAAATAAATTGAAATACATCTGATATTTAGCAGCTTGTCAAAAAATGGGACTGCAAACAGAGTCATGTACATACCTAACTGGTTCATTGTGAAACTAGTATTCATCAAAGTTTTGAGTAAAAGGATTATATTATTTTTAACAGTGATTGTTGTTTTTTGATTTAGTGACTCATAATTTCCTGCTTTGACCTACAAAAAGTTCTACACGTGAATTTACTCTGCTTGACTAGTACTTGCATTAAGTCAGCTTCATTCTTCCAAAGTTTAGGGTTACAAATGTGAGACAAAAGAAGAGGTTTCTGGAGCTCTGCTGGATTAAGAACGAACATCCCACGCAGTGGCTTGATGGTGGTAAAGGTTACAGCTTGACTCTGCGTCAAAGTGTCTCATAGGATTAACGAGGTTTGGATCTGGTGAGTGCAAAAGCCGTAAAACAAAAAATATCACATTAATCAAGTTCTCATCTTACATTCAATGACCCCTTAAATCTTATGGATTTGTCATCCTGGAGGAGAATACTCCCATTGAGCTGCTCTAGAAATGTCTAATTACAGAGTGGGATCACTCAAGACAACCTTCTATTGATTCACAGTGAACCTCGCCTCCAAGAGGACACGTGGGACAGGTGAAGGAGCTGCTGAGTTCCATCACTGAAAGTGTCAAAGGTTCAAGTTGTCAAACTGTCATGTAACCTGATCTCTTTCATGGAATCAAATTTGAGCCAAAAGTTGAGGGCGAATGGTAACGTGAAGGACCTGACTTTAATGTAGGATCACTTGGGAGAAACTGTTACCAGTTGTAAGTTTGACACATTAAAAAGCATCTTTGGACATTTGGAGGTGAGAAATCAACTTTTTGTGTTATTCAAAGACCACAGTTGCTGCTGTGTTTTAATGCAAACATCAGTTTAAAACCTAACTTTATGTTTGCAAAGTCTTTAAGTGTTTTGTGAAGTGCTCTTTTTATTATGCCAAATAAGTAAAGGCAGTATGACTTCATTTTTTAAAGAGTTCTTTATCAGTCTAATTTTAGAGTTTTCTTTTTCATATATTGAAAAATGCAAATCAAAAAGTGTGAATGCATAAAATGTGTTTTCTTAGAAACAAAACAATGTCTTATTTTTAATGTTTGACCAAACTAAAGAAAGTTAAAATCAAATAAAAAAAAAATACATTGCCTTTTTTTATATGAATTTGTTTGAATTATTCTGTCCCCTGGCGATGTAATTTTTATCTAAGAAACTTTGTGACATTGTTTAGCTCCAAATTTTTGTCCAGTGAGTCAACAATCCACACAAAGGAGATAGTGTTGTATATCACACACTAACTTTAGCAGAAGAAATGTTTTGTTTGAGCTGTAATTGCTCAGTTTTTACCATCTTGTTTTCTCCTCACTTTATAATTACGTGAGAACAAGTGTGATGCTTGAGTCGCTGGGAGTCAAAAATTCCCAGGGGGTTAGCTGTCACTGTCTTGCAAAAAACATTTTGACACTAACCAGACATGTGAAATGTAAACAGGTGGATGCTTACTGCAGAGACTGACTGAACTGAAATGGCAAAGAAACATTAAAGGTCAAAAGAGAATAACTGTAAACCATATAAAAAAAATTACATTTCAAAATCATGAACCTTACCGTTATCTAATGTTGATCATATGCAACAGTAAAATAAAGACAGCTTTATTCATGTTAATAATTTAATGTATTCTTTTTTTTCTTCTCATAACGCACTGTTGATTAATTCCAAGTTTTACAGGAGCCAAATTATTTCACATGCTTCTTAAAGAGAGAATAAAACTTTGTGTTGAAAATTGCATTCATGGTTTTTCAGGATTAAACTCACAATACCGAAAATAGAGATGCAGTTTTCAGTATAAAAGCTCAAAAACTTCTGGTATTTCTGAAAAATACAAAAATTCTAACACAGCAGGATTCATAAACTTATCTATATGAGGACCACCAGCGGATCTCTTGTGGGCTAAATCAGCTACTGTTTTATCTGCACTATTTAACTTATCAGTTTCTCTGCCTCTTATTGTCTTTTTTCTTTAGCCTTTCATTCCATCGATCTTTTAATCTTGATCGTTCTCACTTGTCCGTTTATCTAAGACAGAAGTATGTGTAGTAAGTAACAGTATTCCAAAACAATGTGGCAAAAAAAGAAAAAGTCTGGGATAATGGTTCAATGGACTAAACTTATTGCTTTGGGTAATTTTTGAATAATGTATTAATATTTATGTCGCCTTTTTATGTTGTTTCTCTGCCTAGAATTTTCTGTGATGGTTTCATTTAGTGGGTTCCATCAGGCGCCTTTGCATGAGGGAAAACTATAATAGCCTAATAATACCAGCAAACTTCAAAAGAAAAGTTAAATAAGTTTGACAGGACACTGGATGAAGGTATTTTTGTGACAATCTGCATCATAGTCTGCCACATTGACCTGACATTTCCCTGTGATGTGAACTATAAAGTACTTTTGCTGCCTAACAAAGATGTGGAATGACTTTAATATATAAAAAATATATATATATCTGTAAAATACAAACTTAAAATAACGTGTGATCAATTGAAAGTGGAAGGATAGAGTTGTTCAAAACATGTGTCATTATACATGTATTATGTAAATGATACAATGTGAAACTGTCTTCAAAGATCTAAAAAGATTTGAAAAAAACCCGTCATGTGTTTTAGTGTAATCTAATTGTTACAACCGTGACATGAGGATTTCAATGAAAACAAATAGGAAAACAACAAAAATTTTCAGAAGGAAGGTTTATGTCATTTTAACTACATGTCTAATGGGCAAATGAGTTTAATCTCAACTGATCTTTGAAATAGAAAATACAATTCAAGTTTAAATGTGATGTTTTTTTTTTTTTAGCGAATTTATCAAATCCAACAACATAGAAGCATTTTTGGAACACACTCAGATTGGTCCTCAGATCCAATAGCACCATCTAGTGTTCAATCCCAGTATCTAAATTCTCTCCTTTCAACGGTGCATTATCATTTTTTTATAGAAACAATCCAGGTGTTTTGTCTATGTTTAAGTCTCTTATCATACTAAATACTAAACTACTAAATACTAAAAATAAATAACAAGATATTGTACAAGATAAATTGCATGGACACAAAAGGATGGTCCTGGTAAAGCAGAGGGAGACCCTTTTTTCCTTTTTTTTCTGCTATGCGGTTATTTTTTTAAATTTTTTAAATGAAATGTTTTCCTATGCTGGTCAAGTCTTTTATTTTTTTGTTCAGCCTCAGGCCACAGAAGCGCAGTTTATCCAAGCCGCCTCTGCTATTTCAAAGGACTTAAAATTGTCTTTGTGGGGAAAAAAAAAAATAAAACACTTTGTCTAATGCAAAGCCCATTGTCTCATCGATATTTCAGCCCAAAGTGGAAAGGCCTGTATAACCAGCTTAGACAACGCATTATCGGATCATTTTACATCGTTTTTGAAATATGAGCGCAAATCTTCAAGGCGAGATGACGGAAGTAAAACTGCAGCTCTCCTTTTCTTTGACTTTTCTTAAATGTATCCCATATCACAATCTTTTTGTTTATTACTACATAGAACGTTGACGTCCCTATTGCCTGTCCCTAGCCAACAAAACCTCCAAATGAATGTTTAATGAACGTTTTAGAAGTCATAATGGCATGTCGCTAATGTCCTGTAATGATCTTCCTGTTGATGGCCACGCCTCGACGCTTTCTCCTCCACTACACGCCTCGGATAGTTGTCTGACAATGGTTTGAACTTTGGTAAATCGAGTCCCTTCATTCACTTCAATACAGGACTAAGAATATCCAAGTCCCTGCTTTTGGCTGCGCTGCAGAGAAAACATGACATTTCCTTTGAGAAAATCTACTTCAGGTAGGCTGTCAGCTCATGTTTTTGACGCAGCGCACGTTTCTGCATTCGTTCAGAGCTTAAATTCTGTTTTACAGTAAAAAGAAAAAAACTAATAAGAAAATGTTATTTTGTTTTGTTTATCATAAAAAGTCATTTTTTCTTGTGTTTTGTGTACTGGTAGCTGTATGTGTTGACGTTGTTTGTGCATTAAAAAGAAATAGTCTGTCCAGCTGTTGTGTTGCTGTCCATGGTCCTGAAGTGGAGATCGTTTCACTTTAAGCTTGATTTTCTGTTTTTATAGTCTTGACTGGAACTGTTTTGGCATAGATTGATTCAAAAGCTCTAGGACATGTGTTATAGTGACAACCTTATAATCTGGATATTTTGTAAATCATTATGCATGACATAGCTGTTATACATTGTATCCAAGAGATCATTGACTTTATGAACCCTCGTTGTCTATTAAATAGACTTCTGTCAGGCGCCCTGGTCAAAAGTATGAGCGAAATCAAAACAAGAGAAATAAAAGAAATAAATAAATAAAAATAAAAAAAGCACATGCAGTTTTTTGTTTGAAACTGTAGAGGACACTGTCGGTCAGTTCTTAGAAGTTGCTGAATCCAGAATGGAGTAAAATGCTTGTTCAGTGCTGTAAAATGATGGCTTCAGAGAGGAAAGTTTATAGTTCACGAAATACGTTTGACCCCAATATTCAATATATATAATATTCAATATAATTTTCCCACAAGATGCGACTTCATTATCACCACAGATATAAAGTTTAAACATCTACATGAAACCCTTTACTTGTTTGTTTACTTTTTGTTAATTTTTTTCATTGCATAACTGTTTACATTCATGCATAATTTCTGATCATCAGAAATTGGAAAACAATAATCCTAATGAATCATATTTAATCAACAAACTCAATATTGAAATGACTACTTATTAATTTTGCATAGATATTGACCAATCATTTTTCACGCACGCTCTTTATAACCACTAAGTCTGCATTGATGGAATGGATTTTGTCGTGACTTGTTAAATAATATAATTAATTTATATTTTTTTAAAAAAAGGAAAATGAAGTAAAAGCACCGAAGCCACATGCTTTTTACCATTTTCTCCAGAGTGATCTCACATGACAGTTAGTGCTGAGTTATTCATGCCGTGCATGCCCGCGCGCTGCCACCCTGCCCCCGCCCCGCTGCTCACTCTCCAGGTTGTAGGTGGGATGCTCAGGGCAGCATGCTTGAGTTTGTCTTGCGCTGGACTCGAACACTGATTCAGCATGAAGCGCTTCCTGCACACACCCGGCGCTTCTCCTCAACAACCATTGACAGAAAATACGCTGGGATTTTGGTTCACTTCCTCTGCGCTGCTTCTCCAAAGGACCGCTTAGATATTTTTTTCTCCGCAGCAGCCACTTTCTCAAAGGGATTAAGTCAAGCAGATGGAGAGCATCATAAACACTCTTTCGGCGTCTGCAAACAGGTGTCTCCAACCAGAGGCTTGGTCTTGAGCTTCTCTGCGCTCGACTCACTTGCGCGTAATGATGCCGAACTACTTTCCTTTTGTGTGAAACCAAGATAATGAGGCTATTGGAGGGAAATGCTGGGTGTTTATGTGACTGTTCTCAGAGCTTTGGATGAAACATCTTATCATTTTTTACGCACAAAGTGATCTGTTGAACATGATCTGAGCGGTGCGCACCGAATTTACGCACCTAAAGCGCACTTTGGTCATTCTTTGCTGCGTCGCAGCCGACTCTCCTTTGGACTGTTTCCTGCAGAACCCTGTTTTTGATCCGAAGGAGTTTGATTGCATTCAAGTTTCTTTGGAAGTAAACTTATCTTATTCCATCTACTCCAAGAGCGCTGCCAAACTGGCTATGGCGGCGGCTATTGCCAGCTCCCTCATAAGGCAAAAAAGGCAGGCGAGGGAGCGGGAGAAGTCTAATGCCTGCCGCTGCGTCAGCAGCCCCAGCAAGACCAAAGGGAACTGTGAGAAGCCCAGCCGACTGAACGTCTTCTCACGAGTCAAACTCTTTGGCTCCAAGAAGAGGAGAAGGAGAAGGCCAGGTCTGTTGTTGTTTTTTTTTTAACCCAACATTTATAGGATTTAATATACTGGCTCAACTTCTACAGGATCAAGCAGACGTTTTTCAGAGTTGCTGAAAATGAATGGAAGTTACATTTGGCGTTTTTAGATAATTACTCAACATTTGTAACTTATTTTTTAATGCGAACCCCATCAAATTCAACTTTCAGGGTTTCAAACCATGCCTTAAAGTTCTAAAAATGTAATTCTGAAAAGTCAAAGTATTCACCTTACAAAGTGGAAACGATTAAAAATAATAATTTTCTTATCATGCTAAAACAGATTTATTGGACAAAATGTGAACATTTCAAAAGTGAAACAAACAAAAACATAATTTAGTCATGCAATTTCAATTAACACTGAAAAGTCTCATCTAAAGCACACAAATACTCTTTCAGCAAAAGTAGCTGACCTAAAACCTTCAAGTCCCAAAAGTCTTGATTTGCTAACAAGAGTCAAATTGTTGATGCTGTTTCACATGAAAACTGCACATCTCTGATTTCTTTTTAGCTTATTGTAATATCATTTTCCTCCTTTTTCTATTGTTTTAGACTCCACATTTGAGAGACTTGTGTTTTCCCACATACTCATCAACTGTCACTGCAGTTTTGGCATGCAGCACATTCACAGTTCCTCAGAGTTTCTGTGTGGATGATGAATACATGGGACGGTTTCTGCATTTAACCACACACCCTGTTGTTTATGATGTCGTACTTCTCATCATGAACAGTATGTGACAATTGGTGAGATAAAATGGATGAAAAGAGGGATAACAAACAACCATTCGAACAAACAAAAAAAAATGACCATCATCTCATGATTGGGACAGTGACCAGGAAGCACTTAGCTGTTATTGGACATAATAACACAGTTTATCCGGGCGGTGATAACAGGAATATTTGGGGCGTGGTTTTGTGGGGGATTAAACCACATGGACAGACTGAGATTAAAAGTGTGAAAAATTGTAAGATTACACTAACAAAGTCAAACTATTTTGCCATTTTTGTTTCTACTACCAATCCAGCATAATAAATAATCTTGACATGAACCAGCTTTTAATAAATCACACCAGGAAAAACACCAGAGAATGTAACTGAACACTGTTGTCAGTTTAACAAACATTTAGCCAAAAGAGTCTGTTAATCTTTTAAAATTTGATTTCATGTTTCATATGCAAGAACATAATGACCTTAAAAGTGACAGAAAACAACTTTTTTCTGAGAAAAACTCAACTTACATAGAGCGAGTACTTTCTTTTTCATTTGTTTTCTGCAGCCACATCATGTCTGGACATGATGGCTAACATTTTTTGGTAACTTGCTTCAAAAGATACCATCAACAACCTGAATTTTTATTTTATGTTTTATCTTTACTTTACTTGCAATTCAAAATGTAATCAAACCATACAAGAATTAATGGAATTATTGATCAATCATTTTACTTCAAATCATAAACGCTGAGCAAACCTTTTCATGGTTTCATGGTAATTGAAGTTAATGTTTCCCTGTTTGGTGTCACTTTTATCATTTTAGCTTTTGTTTTTGTCTGTACAGACATTGTTTATTGTGCAACGGTGTGTGAAATATATATTTGTTCAGTGCTGTAATGTTACTTTTGCACATTTAATAACTTAAGCTTCTTTTGCTTACAGGTTATGTTGTGAATTTAGCTTTTAATATGTTACGGAAGGCTGCACGGTGGCGCAGTGGTTAGCGCTCCTGCCTCACAGCAAGAAGGTTCCCGCTTCAAGTCCTGGCTGGGGGACCTTTCTGTGTGGAGTTTGCATGTTCTCCCCGTGCATGCCTGGGTTTTCTCCGGGTACTCCGGCTTCCTCCCACCGTCCAAAAACATGCTTCATAGGTTAATAGGTTACTCTAAATTGTCCCTAGGTGTGAATGTGAGTGTGCATGGGTGTGTGATTGTGGCCCCTGTGACAGACTGGCGACCAGTCCAGGGGTGTACCCTGCCTTCGCCCATGAGTAGCCGGGTTAGGCTCCAGCAACCCCGTGACCCCGAAAGGGATAAAGCGGATTGGAAAAGGAATGAATGAATATGTTACGGAAAATTTAGTAACTAAATTGTGTCTTTTAAATGGAATTTCCATGTGGTTTCTGCATGATGTAAACATTAAAAACAATTTGTTTGCATGTAGTGAAGCATATGTCTGTGATTAGGCTTTTTTTTTAAACTGTTTATATTTTTATTTAAGTATATTTAATGTAAACGTCTAGAGATGCTCTTGTTTTTTTGTTCAGAAAGGAGAAAAACATTTTAAGAGTACAAAAAGATACAATGCACAGCCTAAAAATCTTTTTTTTTAATTTCAAACCTCTTGATTTTGTTTATCTGTGTTTTTCATCTGGAATTATGTCATAAAATATTTCTATTTAATGTACATATTTGTTTTTTTTTGTTCACAATTTTAGTTAAACATGCACTTTGCATATGGAGAAGAAATCTGTTATTACTTTTTTTTTCACCATTTAAGATCTTTACCTTTAGCTGCAGCTTTAAAAATGAAGAGATGTTATTTTTTTTCTTTAGCCTTCAATTTTTTAATTCTTTTGTAAATCCTTTGTCACTTCCTGGAATGTGCCTTGCACTGGGATTCAGGGTCATTCTTGCTGCCAGATGGCTCATTTTATCACCTTCATTTTGGCTTCCCATAACTTTAACTGATCATGAGTTTAAAGATGTTCACATGGGGGCAACAGGATGCTGCAGAAATTCCATTTGGGAGCTCATATGACATCAACTAATTGATTTTTTTCATTTTTTATGTCTTCTCTTTTCCACAGAACCCCAGCTGAAGGGGATCGTGACGAAGCTGTACAGTCGACAAGGCTTCCATCTGCAGTTGCAGGCAGATGGAACCATTGATGGAACAAAGGAGGAGGACAGTGGTTACAGTAAGTTTTACAGTCAATTTGAGCAGATGTCTTTCTACTCTGAACATCCTAACTAATTCAGCTGTTCTTGCACGTCATAGTGTTGGTCAAAAATAATTTAGTCACTTTGCTATTTGCAAATAATAGAACCCAAGCAAATCTGCACTAGTTTAAGAAATAAAGACTAAATCTTAAACAAAAAAACCCTTGTTTTTAGAAAACAACAAATGTTCTTTTTTGCAAGAAAAAATATTGTTTTTCCTTTTGTTTAAATTGATTTTTTTCAGAAAGCTTAGAAA
This sequence comes from Adrianichthys oophorus, assembly GCA_036245035.1. Taxonomy (NCBI): domain Eukaryota; kingdom Metazoa; phylum Chordata; class Actinopteri; order Beloniformes; family Adrianichthyidae; genus Adrianichthys; species Adrianichthys oophorus. The sequence goes on from BSAI01000162.1 coordinate 5,160,134, forward strand.
ACAAAAAAACTCTGGATTAAAAAAAAGAAATATCCTTGGTAATTTTTTTTTTTTTTTTGCCAAAACCATACAAAAACAATTTCTTTTAAGCTCAACAATATATTAGTTTGTATCAAACCAATTGAAGAAAACAAATTTTCCCTATTTTGAGCATGAAATGATCTAGAATGACATGCAGGAAATTGATGGACCGGCTGGGAAAAAGCTCCTCCAGTTTGGCATTTTATCTGGTTTAGAGAACTACGATGGACCTGTAGAGAGCAGAATTAAAATACTAGAAATTGGTCTTGTAAGTGAAACCATGCTATCACCACATTGGCCAATTTTTGTTTGATGATTTCTTTATTCTGTGTTAAGAATAATTACCAGAATGTTGTATCATATGTGACCCTGCCAATTTCAACATGAAAAAGATATTTTAAAAACTGAATGCAATGGTGGGCTGCGCGGTGGCGCAGTGGTTAGCGCTCCTACCTCACAGCAAGAAGGTTCCCGGTTCGAGTCCTGGCTGGGGGACCTTTCTGTGTGGAGTTTGCATGTTC
>BSAI01000162.1:5160685-5191027 GCA_036245035.1 Adrianichthys oophorus
GGGACCTTTCTGTGTGGAGTTTGCATGTTCTCCCCGTGCATGCGTGGCTTTTCTCCGGGTACTCCGGCTTCCTCCCACTGTCCAAAAACATGCTTCATTGGTTACTCGAAATTGTCCCTAGATGTGAGTGTGCATGGATGTGTGATTGTGGCCCCTGTGACAGACTGGCAACCAGTCTAGGGGTGTACCCTGCCTTCGCCCATGAGTAGCCGGGTTAGGCTCCGGTGACCCCGAAAGGGATAAAGCGGATTGGAAAATGAATGCAATGGTTGGCATCATTCATGATGCACAGCACTTATCAGTGTTCTAGCTCCCTCTAAAAAAGGCTGTTAGGGTATTTGAGCTGGACTAAAATGTAGCATTTTAAGAATTGAAATCACATTAAAAAACATAACTATTTGCTTTAAACCCATTTACACAGTTTTTAGTGCTGAGCTAGAGTTTTGTCTTGTGGTAAGAAGTGTTGCGCAGACACAACACCCACTTGCTCTTTGTTTTCCAACAAACAAAAAATAAAGGTGATTGTTGGAAATGGACGAGCACAGCCATTTGTCTGCTAACAAAGCAGCTGAACTATCGCCACATAAATGGTTGATAGAACAGAACATTTCTCGAGGTGTAATTTACTTCATCCAAAATAAGAATGAGTAAAAAAAATAGCAAGGCACACACACATAGCTTTGATGTCATACTCGGTGAGTACTTCCACTATGTGGATGTAAACACATTTGGAGCCTCTGACTTGTGACCATCTGCAGCTCAATGTTGTCCAAGCAACAAGATTCTGCATATTTAAAACTCCCATTGAAGTCAAATGGAAAACAAAGCAGATAAAAACAGAAGTTATCATTTAAAAAAATAATATTACTTTGTTTGCCAATTCTACCTGTGCGTGTGTTTGTTTTCTCCAAGTGTTCCAGCATATTCTCACATTGCAAAAACAGGTTTAATGGGTTGATATGTGACTTTAAATTGTTCTTTAGTTGTCTGTCTGAGTGTGGCCCTGTGGTGGGCTTGGCAACTGTCCCGGCTGGAGCTTCCCTCTTCCCCAAAGCAGCTGAGATAGACTCAAGAAACCCCTCTGACCCTGCACAAAATGAAGTGGCAATAGAAGATAGATGGATGTAGTGTACATATTTGATCATTTCTTTAGAATAACGCCCTCCAACGGACCTATGCATGAATTTTGCATGACCTTGCTTTTCTGTTGCATAACAGCTGCTCTGCAATTGCACCAAAATAGTTTGCAAAAGAGAAAATTAAAGAGTGGTGCTGAGAAAGAATAGAGGAAACTGTCAAGCTTTTTGCACTGCTCCAAAAATAGTGTTGTTAGGTTCTGGGGTGCGCTTGTCTCCATGGTAACAGAGTGTGCAGTCCTCCTGCAGCCAGTGGTGTCTTGCGATGGTAGAAGAGGACCTCCTTGGATGAGTGGATCGTTTATCAAAAGTTTGCAGTTACCTTGGGAGTTTCATTTCATTTGAACAGAAAATATTGCAAAAAAAAAAAAAATCTACCTAAGAGTTACCCTCCTCACTACTTGCACACAGACACGCACACACCTACACACACACCTAAAGACTAACAGCTATTTTCTTGTGTTGCGTCACGATGGAACAAAGTCACTGGTTGTTTACAAAGACTGAACTACTTCAGTTCTTTGTACTGAATATTTAACAGGCTCAGTCCTAATTCACCTTTTATAGAATGCAGCACTCCGAGTTTGTTGAAGCAGAATTCTTAAATCAAAGCTTTTGGATTTTAACACCTGGTTACTATGAAAAACGATGACATTGTTGACAACAACTAACTTTAGGATGCAGCTTTTGATCCCGTATTTTTTGACAATGATTTCATGCTAGTTGCTGCAAGTGTTTAAATGTACTGGCTGTTGTTGGTAGTTCTAAGCTCAGTTGTCACATTGAATTGGTCTTGACTGCCCGCTGTTAGAAGGTGGAACAGAGGCGATTGTTAAAACTGTCTCGCAGGCCTCCTCAATTTTCTCATTACACGTATCTCTGTGCAGCATGAAATGGTCTTGTGTGGGTGGTCGCTCCTCTTCGCTGTGTTCAGGTGTTTCTGGAAGTCAGGACATAATTGAGTTTCCACTCTTGAAAATTTCCATCTGTGCAGCAGCTGGTGATTCCTCTGAAATGACGTAGACTGCAGCTGCAAGCATTCTGAGGGAGCATCAACAAAGAAAACTTAAGACACAGGAAGCAAAAAAAAAGAAAATGCAGAAATAAAATTAGTTCTTACATAGAAAAAGGTTTGGTTGACATGGACACCTTCTATTTGTCTGACAAAAAATAAACAAAAAAATACCCAAGTTGCACAAAAGTAACTTGGTCTCTCCATCTCCAAAGAGAAAACCTATTTTTTGGAGAACAGCAAAATTTTTATTTGCTTCTTTATTTAGCCAGATAAATCCCCTTTGAATTCTGCTAGTTCCTCACCACACAGTTAGCATAAGTTATTGGAAATCTAGAGTTTTTGTGTTCATGAACTTGATTAGAGTTCCGACTAAAGAGAAGCAAAGCTTTTACAATAGAGCCCAAGGAATAAAGTCTCAGATTACGACAAAATAAAAGAAAGAAAAAGCATGTTATTTTTGAATGAAAGTTTCTCTTTGTATCATCAGACTCAGTCGTTTTTGTTTAATTTATTTAAGGAAAAAACAAATGTGATATTTTTAATTTACACAACTTTTTTTGAAAATTCATTAGGTTCCATCTTCATTTTCTTAGTTTTTGCTCCTTAATTAAAGGCAGAGAGGCAAAACACAATATATAAGAATTAAAAAGCAGCATCACAAAATCTTAACCTCCATGTTTTCCCATTCTCTGCATGGACCACTCAGCATGTAAGGAGGTGAAACTACTAGAAGTAGTTTTTTAGTCGCTTCTTTTGCATTTGGGTTTAGCTCTTGGTAATGCCAACAAAAGATTAACCCATTGATCCCTGAATTTATTCCAAGCTGTAAAAAAATCACCTAAGTTTTTGCCTTTCTGTAGATGCTAATTTAAGGTAATTTTGGAGCAGAATTTTGATTGATGCTTATATGCATCATCAGGGTGTTATGTTGATCAGTTTTCAGACACAGTTCTGATTGACAGATCCTTATGTCTAAAACTTTAGAAGAAAATTTGGATTTAGTTCATATTTATGTTTTTCTTACTTAAAGTTGGGCATGCTGGGTTTCAGTATAACAAATAAATTGATAGTTTCATTTTACGCTTCCGTTCCTACCAACTCGTTGGTCTTTCCTGTCATTCAGCTGCCCCTAATATGATCTGTCACCCCTTAGGGTTGTCTTCTGACATCTGCTACATGTTGAATAGCTGCTCCTGCTCTTACTTGAAGCAGGCAGAGCTGCAAACCAAACAGGAGCACACGGACCACCAACACACTGCAAAGACAGCCTCGTATCGCTAGACTAATGACATTATTTCCATACTATATTCACACATTCTGCGAAAACAAGAAACCCTTTTTTGCTATTGTATTTTAATATACTGTAACAGTTTAAAATTATATTTAAGCTGAATATGCATTAAAAGGATATACTGCATGGCTTTGCATTACAGCACTTTACATCCATTATTTAAAAAATCAACAAGGAACGTGTAGAAGAGCCTCGTTTCTCTCACTCAAACAAACACCCTTAAAAAAATGAAAGTTGCTTTGCTGCTTTGCATAAGAGCAACAAAGCAGATATTTTTGGACTTTTGGTGTCATTATCAGTAACAGTAACTCAGTGAATGTCTAATGTCACCCTTGGTTAAGAAATAGTGTTTTATTCAGCTGCATCATAGAAGATGGCAGTAAGAATTTAACAACTGGATGTTTTCCGTGCACTAACAGCAGAGAACTGTTTGGTTTAGTGAGTATGTGGTTAAGGTTTAAGGCTAGGACTCTTGATAAAGAGCTTATCTTTATTTCATTTTGCTTTTTTATTTATCTGCAAATGTTTGTCTCCTGGCAGCAATCAAAGCTGTTGAGGATTTATTGCATACGATCATGCGACTGTCAAGATGAACTTTATGGGATTTCCCATCTCCGTGGAAACCTGACATCTTTTTATTGATGTGGTGGGATAAAGGATACATTGTTTAATTTAATTAGAAGTTTAAAGAAGCATGGATTATTTTAAATAATGAAAATACAAAAAAGTAAAAGCAAATCAAAAAGGGACTGGGCTATGTTGGAAATTGCTCTGTCACAGAAAGCATCTTAAGTTTCCATAATTTGATATTACTTCAACCTTTTGTCATTTCAGGATGTTGTCTATCCCAGTTTTAGATGACAGTTATACTACTTTTTTTTTAATTATAAATCATCATAAATGTTTCTTGCTGCACTGTTGTGTGACCCTTTTAAAGAAAAACACAAAATTGTATTCTTGACTTTTCTTCGTAACATGTCAGTATCATATTTTATTAAATGTATGTACAAAAGTAAATACCATTGTAAATGGATCTGTTCAAACTAAGCCTACACAATTTAAACCTTTGAGGGAAAAAAAAAAGTATTTTCCCAGTATTAATGGAAAAAAAAATAAAACATTTAATTTAATGACCAACTAACAGGATTATGACATGCTGATTGTTTTTGTGCTCTCTCTCTCGTTTCAGCCATGTTCAACCTCATTCCAGTGGGGCTGCGAGTGGTGGCCATCCAGGGGGTGCAAACCAAACTGTTTTTGGCCATGAACAGTGAGGGCTACTTGTACACATCAGTAAGTTTGGGCTGCAATTAACTTTGTATGTTGGATAAATGTTATGACCTTTTCAGGAGACTAAAAAGGTGTTGCTGCTTCAAACACATCCAAAGGCTCTGTCAGGAGACAGACAGAAGACAAAAACTTTAAGAGAAATTAAATCCAACCTGATTCCTTTTTCTTTCCTGTTCATGCAGACACCAGCACATGCTCACGCTGCTGAAAGAACATCATCGCTTTCCGTTAAACTCTGTGCTAATAAAACTTTAAAGGATGATGTGAGGCGGATAAATTGGAAGATCTCCCATCAATGAGTCTGGCCATTTTGATGAAATGTGCAAGGTTCTGAAGGATTCATTTGCAGACACATGAATATTTCTGTTTGTCTTTCTTCACTGCATGGCAGGCTTCACAAAAAAGACAGCCTTGCTGGAGGGCGGGGTGCACCTGCAGGGCATTCTCAGCTGACAAACAATCTTTATAGTTGAATTACTAAAGATTGCTTTGTATGGGAAAGGTCTCCAGACAGATTACAAGGAATCAACAAAACAAAATCTAATTAACTTGTGACTTTTTGCTTTGCGGCTTTGGCTGACAAATTATTGATTGTGCACTTGGGCAGTAATGTGATAAATTAAGGCTATTGTACTAGTTTTTTTTTTTTTTTGGTGGTGGTATGAAAACCAGGATTATTTGGATCTAGGGCTGCAAAGTGCCAATAACAGTGCCAATAATAAGAATGTTACTTTACCTTACTTATATCTATGTCATGACAAATATAAGTTGTGAAACTGAATTTCTAGTCAAAGCCAAAACAGAAATGAGAGAATCTATATAAAATGTCAGTAGCTGCATCTAATGCCTTTCCCAGTACTCTTAGCAATTCAGTACATTCTACTGGGGAGTTAAAATTGAAGAATGCAATTTGGGGGCGAGTTTCAAGTTTTCCCGTTTCAACTATATGAGAGAGAAAATTGAACTTAGTGGGAAGCTGGCTGCCTAATAGTCCCTATCTTCTTTGGGTTGCTGCTAAAGTAAAATGTTGCCTTCAAGTCACATATTACATCAGCCAATAGGAGGTCAGCACCGAGGAGAGAATCCCAATCAACAGAGGAGAGAAAACAGATGATGCATTCTTTGTGGGGGTGGAGGGGGTGCCGCTGTGGGATTGAGATGTTCCACATTGTTTCCATATGTTTTGTATGCATACAATGCATCTGTAAAAGTGAATGCATGGTGAACACACATTTTCATTACACACAAAAAAAGTCACATTTAAATAAGTTTACGTGCAATGAGTAGTTATGGCCCAAATTATTCATGTAGTTTAACTTAAACGGACAAATGTCAGACTGACTTTATCACTTACAGTCAGGATTAATTTCTCCCTAATTTGAACAAGATATGTGTAACTGATCTGTAGGTTAAAGAGCTAAAAGCATGAGTGTGAGAGAAAAAATTAGTGAGAAAAAACAAGCATCTAGAGTATGTGGGTGAGGCAGAATTCACCAGTGAAAATAAATTCATCTGTTGGCATCCATGTGTGGGAGAGGAGGAACCAATTAATATGTATTTTACCTAACTATTCTCTGTTTTGCGGCTCCATTTCCTAGTTGTGAAACCTGCCTGCAAGTGAAGAAAATGCAATCCAACATTGATTTATTTTAAAAACATGGGATTAACAATTTTAAGTCCAACTATTCTAGAAAAAATGATTTATGAAACATTTTTAAAGTGGTTATCTTTGTTTTTTTTTTGGTTCCTGTGCTAAGTGGCCATTTCTCAGAAAGGACGTTTGAAGTGGCGTTATTAATTTCCCGGTGGGTCATGTTTGAATTACAGTGAGTCATTGAGGTTCCAGTTGAGTCTTGACTCCTTTGTGTGAGTGTTTGGATCTGTATGTGTGTGTCCCTGCAAAATGTGTTGAGTGCTATTAAGATGGAGATATTTATCAGACAAACACTGAGGTTTAGAGACGTTTGTACCAAAAATAGTCTGCCAGTTGAATCCTGTCTTCACTCTGGAGGTTTATATATCTAATTAAACTTTACATTTCTATTCATTTATGATGCTGTATATAAACTAAATGCAAGTTTAACAGATAAAGTCAATATGCTTGTAAATCAGATGATGTAAAAAGTTGTAAAAGCAAAGGATCTTCATCCAATGTTAAGATGGCATATACTTATATAGTGCTTTGCAATCTTATTTTAGGCCCAAAGCACTTTACAGTCAGCCATGCACACACTGATGATGGCAGAGCTGCCATACAAGGTGCTAAACAGATGTGTTTTGCAGAGGTAAAACCCCTCACTACACACTTGATAAACCTTTCTCAGACAGACATGAACATTTTCACATTTTCTCTCTTGTTTAAACTCTAAAGTTCAAACCTTCATATAAAAATAAGTCCAATATCGTACAATGAAAACAAAGCAAGCTGAACGCATTCTATACAGAAGACACGGCACGGAGGAGATTTATTGAATAGGTCTGCATCGGAACATGATGCGCTGTTTAAAAGAAAATAAAAAGCATCCAAAATTGCAATGAAAAAAAATTAATGAAACAAATTAATGAAACAGCGAGACTGCAAAAGGTGAATATAGCGCAACAGCACTGCGTTTGTGCTTTAGCTTACCGCTGTGAAAGTTTCCTCATGGATTAATCCCATACCTTTCCAGTTATCTACTTTTGTTAGGCTATAGCTTGTTTCCATTTGACAACACAACACTCAAGAATTATTTTTAAAGCATCTGTGCCTCAAATTTAATCAAAAAGAGAAGGTTTAGAACCTGCTGTTACCCTGCCGTCGAGAAAAAAAAAGGATTTAAAAAATATTTTTAAAGCTTAGCTATGTGGCATTAATTGGTTTGAATCTCACAAGCATTGAGGGTCCTTTAAGGAAACTGTAGGGTAACTCTAGCATGATTTTATTAGTATAATTGGTGTCAATTTAGCTTTCAATAACACTCATGGTGCTGTCGGCATCATTGATTTGCCTTGTCCTATAAAAAGAATCTAACAATTGTCTTCTAACAGAAACATGATATGCATGCTGTGTGCATCTCACTGGACTGAAGAATACATTTCTTAATTGTTCCTCTGAAGCTTATATCAGTGGAGAGCACATTCTAATTGATAGCAGTTTCTCATACTATCATATAGTCCTCCCGATGCATAATTAATTTAACATTATCTGCAATGTCTGTTAATGCAGAAGCTTTCTTAGAACTTCTTAAGATGCAGACTTTTTAATACACTAGTTGCACCAAGAGTGACATGCAGAACATCACTGCTGTTGCTGTTGTTTTTCTATTTCAAATACAAATTCAATATTTGGAAAGTAAGAAAACTTCAGGACAGAAAAGCATAAAGTGTGTGTTCACGGTTAAATATTACTGACCTTTTTTCTATACTGTTGAAGTTCTCAATCAAATGTGGGAATAAGGCTTTTTGATAAGGTTTGATAAGTATTTTCAAAGTGAACCATAAAATGAATTCATTTCTTATTTTGGAAAACTTTGACACATCACCATGGCAACTGACCCATGTAATATTGTGTCTTCACAAGTACACTGTTACAGTAAAGCTCCAAACCAAGCACGGATGTTTAGAAAGCTGAGAGTAACAACAGATCGGTTTTATATTCCAAAAGGTTAAAATGGTAACAAAACATCCCTCAGCAGACTTTACTTATTCTCTTAAACAGTTGTAAAAATCCACATTTTGTAGACGGTTTATGGATCATAAAGTGTTTAAAGCAGAACTACAATGACTATAGCCATTGTTTTCCTTCAGTGCATAGCCTTGTCATAAAATGATACATTTAATCAGGGTGACTGCTGCTACGTTGATTCAAATGTGCAATACAACCTTTACACCTCTACTTTATTAAACAAACAGAATGGAGATTAGAGATAATTAAAAGAAAAAAAAAAAGAAAACCAAAGAGAAAAACTGTAGCCTACTGGGATTAGGGATATTTGATACTGGGTCTTTGACACTTAAAAACAGTAATTTTGTGAAAGTCGAAGAACCTTTAAAACTTTTACAGTATGAGGATGTTGTAAAATGTGACAGTACATAAGAATAACCTTTTTGTCACACGTTTAAACTCATATGGTTGAGAAGTCACAGATCCTAAAACAACTCAAATGATTGAAAACAAAAAAAAAAAATCAACGAGTGAAACAAAATAATTTAAAGTCCAAAATAAGCATTTGAAGACCAAATAAAGAGGACAGAAAGTATTTGTTTCGAGGATAACTCACCATCTGGTACATGAGTCATGGATAAAGTTTTGAGATTTTTTCTTTTGTTGCTATGAAATTGATTTCCATGAAGAACACATAATCTGTTGACTGACGAGGATCTGAACCTTTCATGTATCTAAAACTCCAATCATCAGTCCTGTTGGGATTCGAAGAGGGATACCCTGCCATTGGTTACACCTCCTTCTGTTAGTCAACATAAGCCGGCTGTGGGGAGACCTGCTCAAGTGGTACAGTAACAACCAGCAGCCTCTCCTCCATCTTGGCTCTGACTGAGCATACATCCATCTGTAAGTGTCTGTTTGTCAATAGGCTCTCATCCTTTACCAGAGATGAGTGCAACCAGCCAAGTCTCCATAAGCTCATTATTAGATGTAGAACAGAACTCCTGGCTTGGTAACAGTCTGTTGTTTTGCTTCCAATTAGTGCTCATGTATAACTGAGATGAATGCTGTGCAGCTTCGCCAAGACTGCTGCAGCTGATCAGCTTGAACTAGAGTCAGTTAGGAAGACAGGAAGAAGTTGTTGTTATATTGTGGGTGGATAAAAGTCAGAGACAAAACTGTGTAATGATCATTTATGCAATGCTTTTTTATTGTCTGACTGCAAACTTCATTATAAGTTTAAAAAAAAATTAACTGTACTTTCAAAAGTCTGTGAAAAAAGTAGTTTGACCCAATCACTAATCAATTTAAATAGAAAAAGAATAAAATTTAAAAAGGGACAATTTTCGCATCAGTAAAAGATTTTTTGCATGAATGCAAAAACACAGTTATCTATGTGAAAGTTCTTCTAGTTGATTCCAAACATTTGCAAGGGGGAATTTGAAAAACACCAGCAACCTGCACTTTTAAAAACTACTTATTTGCATTATAAGGACTATCCTTAAGAAATTATAGCTTTTTGCAAGATGTAAAGCAAAAAAGCGGACATGTAGAATTCATCATTCTCAATTGTTGTTTAATTTCAACACTTATTATTATTTATTTTATTTAGGGGGTTAGTGTTCGGGGTCTGCTGCAGATGAAAGGCTATGCAAAAGGTTTGTACTGCACAGAGGCTGCCCAAAGGAGATTGGTTGATGTAATAACTTCTATATGAAGATATAAGATGTGCTTATAGGTGTTCCTTCAAAGCAGTAACACTGCTCCCACACCTCCACTATCTATCTCACAGGGACATCTTCACGCCTTTCATTCAGCTGCTTTTCCCTGCTGCAGGTTGAGTGCTGAGTGTCAGCAGCCTCTGTCGTGGTAATGTGCTCTTGGAGAAAACTGAATATCTTAGCAAACATACCAGGTTTCTACCATGCTTTGCTTGGGAAAAAAAAACAGGTTTCCAGTTTTTTTTATATTCAATAAAAGTCAACTGAAGCCTTTTTAACCTGTTAGGAAGTCACACCTATTCTTACAAAAAAAAACAAAAAGCAAGTTGTTGGAGCAAAAAAAAACTATAAAAAAACTATAAAACAAATTTAACAAGATGTCATCAACAGTTGAAATGGTCCTTTAGTACTATTTGGAAATCTTTCTACACAATTTCAGCTCTGCATGTGAGTGCATTTGGGATTGAAATTAGTTCTTCCTTTGCTGTCATAGAAAATGCATTTTTAATGTATGATGACTGTGTCAGAAAAAAATTCTCACATTGAAACATGGAAAAGTTAAGGTGCAAAAATGAGCTGTGACTATAAGTTGCACCCAGACTGTCAAAACACATGATATTGCACCCAAAGTGACTGTTTTCTGCTCTTGTTTATACTCACATACACATACATACCTGTAGGATCCTGTCTGGTGATGGACACAAGAGCCAGTGACAGACTGTCAGGAAAATCGCACCTGACATCTCATCCCTGGGCAGAGGAATGCAAACCCAATGAAAGCATACATGTGACTGGTTGTCCTGGAAACCAATGTCATTATTTTATTTTATTTTTTTTGGGGAGATTTTTCTTTAGTTGAGTGAGCACATGGTCTCTTGTGTGTTAAGCCGTGAAGGCTTGCCAGCAGGAAGGAGGCACAGTTTTTAGATGCATGTGTGGGATATCTGCAGCAGGGAAAAACAGAAAAGACGATTTTTAAAACTAGATCATGCTTTCACACCATACTGCCCAATTATGTTGCAATGCTTCTGAAACGAGCTTTTAGTCTAAAAATTGGATGTAAATAAAAGTGTTGAGCTTTATCCTAACTCAGAGATAACGTTTGCTTTTATATTGAAGAATGTCCTGTTTTATCATGTTATTTTGGTTATTGTAACACATTTACTCGTCATACCAACTCGTGTTCTGATGGAAAAAAAACAGCTCCACTTTAACTTTAGATTTTGAAAACATCTATACAACTATTTTACTCTTTGTTTGTTTTACAAGTGTTGTCGCCGAAAGTGTTGAGCTACATTCACACTGCCCTTGGCATTGTGCGTTCAAGCAGCCACCTCCGAAGAAAAATCTATGTAAGTACGCGTAGATGCGTATTTTGGGCTTCTGCGTTCAAAACTCTCTCGCTCAAGTGTAGCTACCAACATACAATCATTAAGATAGATTTGGGGCTCTACATTCAAAACCCATGGCCATTGAACTCATGTTGCAAGTTAAATCAAGGACTTGGATTTGGCAGTGACCTATGGATGGCGTCACTTTTCTTTCAGTGGAATGCCAACCTTTTGAAACTTGATCATGGAGGAGAAATCAATAATTTCTGTTTATGCCCAACTTGAATTATATGACATCAAGATTGGCTGAGTTCAAATCGCTTCCTTACCTCTACGACTTCTCCCTGTCCCTACATTTATCCCTCCACGAGGGGGTTAAAATCAAATTTGGACGTTTTAATTGCTTGATGATATCATCAAAAGTCGTTGGTCATTTAGATTAGCGCGTAGCTGCCAGTGCTCGGAAATTAATATTAATGCATAACATCAGTTTTCTAACTTTAAAAGTCATGCAAAACTCAATACTTACACCAAAATGTAAACTTCTGTGCTTCAGAGAACACCCACGTGAAGAAATGCGTTTTCCTTCGCGTAAAAAAGCGTGACGCAGATCACCCTACCGGCGGAGGGATACCCAGCCTATGTCCTTATGGCTCCTTCTTAAAAACACTTCGAGACACCACTACAGCTTCAAACACTCCTACAATTGGAGCGATAGAGAGTAGCCAGAGGAGAAGGGAAGCAATTCGGATTTGACATTTCATATATTGGAATAGAGCTGTGAAAGGAAGTCTAGAGCAAAAGTCACAACATTTGCACCGCTTTAAGATTTCACATCTCCTCCAACTGTAGGTGGCGGATATACGCTAATGCACATCAGAGAAAAAAAAACGCCCCTCCCTAATTGTCCAGTGTGAACAGCATAAGCTAACTGTTTGTTCCAGAACCCATATTTAGTGCGTTCTTGAACATGCCTGCTTTACAGTAACAAAGCCTGCCAATTACAATTCTTACAAGTCAAATTCCAATGTTGAAAAGTTTTAGAAAGCAGTATAAACAAGTCACTACACACAGTTCATACAGGAATTACAAGTTTGTCTGTTTTTTTTGTCTAATCCTAAAATGAGACATGCTCCTCGAACCCAAGCTAAGAGCTTTAGAAAAGAGACACCAACGTGTCTTCAAGCCTACTTTGGAAAACTTGACGTTTTGTAAGTAGAGACTTTCATATGAATTAGGGCGTCAACAGACATCCTGAATCCGTTTTTAAATCTGTAGACTTCTGTTAAAAGCCAGAAACCTACACATGATTGATTCAAGTTCACATTTTTTAAGAAAGGTTGATTTAAAAATGTCAGAGGAGCATTAATTCATTTTATTTCTTAATAAAGCACCTTCCACCACCAGCCAAGGAGGCCTAAACGCTGTACACAGGGAAAATATACATAGAACATTGTGCAATAATAAAACAAAGAGAATAAAAAGCATACAAACAATTTAAAAAAGAGATTAAGACCAACATAATAAAAGGACCATAGGCTGATGCTAAAACACCGTAATGGAGGAACAATTCTTTTATTTAAAAAAAACTATCTAAGAGCGTGACCTCTCTAATAGTCGATGACAGCTGATTACAAAGTTTAGGAGCCAACACAGCAAAGGCATGGTCCCTCCAAAACTTATGCTTGGTTCTGGGAGCCAGTAACACACACTGGTCCGCTGTCACAAAGGCAGACGGCTGGTTCCACATGCAGCAGGTTGTTTTTCTTTTAACTCCAACAGACTGGAGCAAAGCTCATCTAAAAGTCCACAAAGCTAAATCAGGGTCAGAGTCCAGGCGAGGTCAGGGCAGGCAGTAAAGAGGCAGAGTCAAATACAAAGAAGGGTAAGCTAAACAGGTGATCAGATCATGATAAGCCTGAATGGCACAAGCAATACTTCACACTGAGCGTGGCTCTGAGCAGTGCTTAAGTGTACTGTGGCTGATCAGCTGATAAGTGTCAGGTGGGAGACATCCAGACACTGTGTGCTGGGGTTGATGGGAGATGAAGTGTCAGTATGTAGAAGATGTTTCCGCCAGTGACCAGAGAGGGAGACAGAGCACACATTCCTGACATCAGCAGAGCGTAAGGACTTCAGGGGGAATATTTTAAAAGCAGACTGGAGAGGTAAGAAGGTGCCGTACCTGCTAGGGACTTGAAAGTAAAAACAAGGTTTTTAATTAAAAAAAATCAGGTACTACACTGGCAGCCAGTTCAAAGAGGCTAAGATCGGAGTTATGCGGTCAAACTTTTTTTTGCTACGCAAATAAATCTGGCTGCTGCATTTTGGACCAGCTGCAGTCATACTATAGAAGCCTTGGGTAACCCAGCATATAAAGAACTGCAAAAATTTAGTTTAGACACCACAAAGGCAAGGGTAACAATTTCCAGGTTATTTTTTGAAATAAAACACTTAATCTTATGCATCTGAAAAAAGCAGGACCTGCTCACAGCATTTATTTGGAGGTCCAGTTTTAAACCAGCATGAAGTTTCACATGAAGTTAGTGACCACAGACTGCTCAAAAGGGGCAAGAGATTGGAGATTAATATATCATGATCTTTTCAACCACTAGGGGTAAACACATAGGTCAAGAAAGTTAGCTGACATCCACAACCTAACTTCAGCAAGGCAGTCAATTGTTTTAATCGTGCGGTCGGGTCTCTTGCATAAAGGGACATTACTTTGGCAATTGTCGGCATAAGGGTAGAAATCCACCTTAAGCTTCCAAAACAGCATTCCCAGTGGCAACAAATAAGTAAAAAATAGCAATGGGCCCAGAACTGACCCCTGAGGGACCCCCACTTCAGGGGGTAACATTTAGATGAGCCCACGTTAACACAGACTTGTCTGAAAAATCACATCCACTGTAGTCCTTCCTCAGAAAGCCCCACCCATTGATCCAGCCGACCAATCAGGATCTCATGCTCAAGTGTGTTGAAAGCCGCCGATGCAGTAATCAAATGACCAGTTCACCTGCATCCTTTGCCATCAGAACATCATTGTTTTTTTAAAAGAGCAGTCTCTTTGCTGTGTCTCCGACTGTAAAGGTTCCAGGATCTTGTGCATTTAAGGAAGTGATCAACTGACAATGTTCTCCAAGACTTTTGCACAAACAGGCAGGTTGGATATTGTCCTGTAGTTTAAAAGCAATGCAGCACACAGCCCTTGTTTTTTCAGCAGTGGTCTCACTACTGCTTGTTAAAAATTGAGTGGAACCTGAGAGGACACAGGACTAGTGTTTATAATAGTCAAAACTGCTGGTCCTAACACTGCAAAGACTTCTTAAAAAAACAAGCCAGCTTCAATTTATATGTACAGTTTGCCCCTAAGGAGATCATGGGAAATTTGGTGTCTGTCCTTCTCAAATTTTCCATCAGCTTTCCTGCTGTCCAGTCTCAAGGCACAGGTTTGCTTAGAGATCCAACGTTCAGAAATGTGCCTTGTTTTTTTTATTGTGTGCGGGGGGGGATTTCATCTAAAAGTTTAGAGCACAGCAGGTCAAACTGAAAGAGGAAGGCTTCTGCGGTAATCAGTGATGAGTATAAAGTCGGCCACTCCAGCAAAAATAAGGCAAAAAAATCATAAGCTTTTCCTTCGTCCAGGCCCCGCACCCATCTGAAAAGAGCAGGTTTAGGGACAAAAGTGAATGGCAAAACAAAGTCAAATAATTCTGCTGAATGATCAGAGAATGCAGTCTTCAAAGCATGTCAAGGTACCCTTAAGTGTGTTTGAACAGTTTAAAGAAAAATGACAGGCATAATGTTAGAGGAACTTTAGTAGGGGTGCTATTCTGTCTTTTAAAACAACTTATCCTTAAACAAAAATAATAATGGAAAAACTAGTTTCAAATTATTAATAAACTGGATTCTTCCATTGTGTTGTTTCCACTGCAAGAATGTATTTGTTCTGTTACTGGGTTTGCGTGAGAGCAGAAGTTGTTTTACAATACGACCCATTTTTAACTGTGTGGCACAAATACAATCTTACACAGACCCAATCTGCTGGATGCTAAAGTCAAGCGTTCAAAATATATGGTTAAAAATTGACACCTTTGTAGTAAAGGTGCTTGTTGTGCTGTTGTCTTTTACTCTGGAAACATGTTGAGAAATGAATAGTTTCCAGCTTTGCTGAATAAACTAAAAAAAAAAAAAAAAAAAAACACTGAAACACCTTTTCTAAATTCTCATCATGGCCTTAAAAAAAAATTCTGGGTAAATATACTTGTGCAGCTTGTTTTGCAAATGTACAGAACACTTACAGGACATGGACTAAGTGTGAATTTATGTGTGAAATAACTCTGAATGTTGTAGCAATATTGTTATAACAGTGGTTTAAAGACAAGTTTGTCTGAAAGACAACCCAATTTTCAAACCAAGTGTTGGCTGAAGCATCACAAGTTTGTTTCTCAGGTGGTTTTTAAACACACACACCCATACACACACACACACACACACACACCCATTAGATGTGTTACTATATATTTTAAAGTGATGTGATGTTTTTCATGCTATTAATTTTACAAATGAGATGTGAAAGAACTGTAACAACAGTTTGGGCTTAGCTTTGCCAACATGTCTGTGGTTTACAATATATACATATATTTTTTTGAGTGAGCCCACCGCTGCCATCTCTTTGATAGTTTCAGTTGTGGCTCACCCACTGTGTCAATTGCATTTATGCCAGCATTTAAACTATTTTTTGAAAATTTACAACGTTTTCTAATCTGCAAAAAAAAAAAAAAAAAAGAGCTACCACAGAAGATGTTTTTCATAACAGAAATGCAGATGAACTTTAAGTTCAGCTCCCTTGAAAAGCATAATTCTGAGATAACCTGACCTGAAAGAGATTCTGCCAGACAAAAAAAAAACAAAAAACACAGCTTTTGTCACACTCATACATTCAGTGTACGAAACTCCCTGCTGTCCCACTTAAACTCTTGCCTTAAGGGAAATAACCCTCACATCTAATGCTGTAATATTAATAAAGAAATCCCATAGAGTTTAGATTCTTTATGTGATAAAATGATGAGTTTACCCTTACGCTGCATGGTGTTCTAAAAAACTGCTTGCTTCTGCACTAACAGTAAATGTTACAAGGAAAAAAAATATACATTTGCAAAACATTTTTGCTGCTCTAATGGTGCAGGAATGACCAAATATACCCCCCTTTTTGCTTGAGCTTGATAAGTCACTTCTTAAAACTTGCACAAGGGGAAGAAAAGTCTGATGAACTTTACTTCCCCATCATCTATAAACATAAAGTATTGAGACCAAATGAGAGTAGACAGTTCATTTGTCTTGCATGTCATAAATCTGCTGATTCAAAGGCCACATCAATACCAGTGTCAAACAGTGCTGCATTATAATTTTTAAATGATCATTAATAAAAATATTAAGGCAAAGCCTTGAAAAGGTTCATTTGCTTCCAATTACAAGTCAGCTTCCACATTACACTGTTTCTGCTTATTCCACTAGGAACACTACACACTAGAGTGCAAATTCAAGGAATCAGTGTTCGAAAACTACTACGTGACATACTCCTCCATGGTTTACCGGCAGCAGCAGTCGGGCAGGGGCTGGTACCTCGGTCTGAACAAGGAAGGCGAAATCATGAAGGGGAACCATGTCAAGAAGAACAAGCCAGCAGCCCACTTCCTTCCTAAGCCTCTAAAGGGTAAGTCTGCCTACTTTTGAACAGTTTTAAAGAACATGTTTGAGTGGGTGAAAAGAAAAGGAAAAGTTAGGAGTCATACGATGCATTTTCTTTGAGCTGCAGTTGGAAACAAGGCCTTAGGGACATGTGAGGAATATGCAAACATTGCACATTTCACGTGTTTTACAGTCTCCATTATGATCAGATCTTCAGGATTATGAAAACTCCGTAATTTCTCTAGAACTCCACCATCAGTGCCAAAATTATCTTGACTTTTTTTCCACTGACAGCGCATTAGTGCTATACGGCGATTGGTTTTTCAGTATCTCCACTGTTACTCATGAATTCAACCTTGGATGCAGAAATTTGGAAAAGTTTGCGACCATTAGAGGAAAAGAATTGAAAGGGTTGTTTAATAGGGCAATTCATTTGAACACTGACAGATCTGTTGGTTTGCTTTATGTTGACAGTCATGCTAGCATATGAATGCTGTGGTAGTTGTTAAGAGGGTAGATGCAGACAGGTTCTCAAGAACACCTTAGGGCCAGACTAGCATTAAACAAGATTAACAATTTTTTTTTGTGATTTGACTTTTTAATGTATTTTTGGAAATGTTTGCAGAACGCTCTTCAGTTGGTCACGCTTCGCTGCAGGCAAAGTGCCCAGTAGCTTTTGTCTGTGACCAGCTGCATCACTGACAACATGCGTCACTGCTTTGATGAGCAGCCCTCAGCAGTTTATTTTGATCAGAGAAGAATTGACAGAGAACTCCAGCCCATCCAGACAATAAGTGTGGTAAAACTGGACCCTTTGTAGAAACAGAAAGCTAGGAGGGAGAGGGAAATATATTTGTTTTTTTGTTGAAACTGCTTCAGTCCTCTCTAATAAAAAAAAAAGATTTACCTGTCAACAGAGAAAAGAGAGAATCAGGACAGAGCAGAGCAGAGCAGAGAGAGCTACCATTCTTGTCTTTAGTGAAACAACAGAGAAGTGCTCTGATGACTTTAAGTTAAGTAATAAAAAGCTTCGCTGTAGATCTGTCAAGAAGTCTCAGTGCAAGTATAAATTCTTTGTTGTCAAATTCCTATCCAACCTTTAACACAAACAGAGTGGTAGAGCTGTTTATCAAGGTGCTTGCCTGCCTTGAGGAACCACTTGGGCTTGGCATCTTGCCCAAGGACAAGTGAAGGCTGAGAACCTGCAAACTTGACAGAGTAGTCAGCCTGGTCTTAGGCAGTAATGCATGATTGGTCCCCTTTTGTTAGCGGCGTTTCGTGATGTGTGTCATTTACAGAATAACTAGTGTTCTAGTGCAGGACTGGCACATAGGAAATCAGGGTTCAATTCTCAGGGGGCGTGATGAGCTTCAGGCAGTATGGGTCCTTGGGCAATATCCTTCAAGCTACAGCCAACTTATGTAGGGACCCAAGTCTGGTTCTCCCTGTGCCTGTCCACAGCCCAGATAAAATACAGGGTTGTGTCAGAAAGGGCATCTGGTGTAAAATCTAAAACATTTTGACGACCCCTGAAGGGATATGCTGAAAGGTGAACAAACAAACAAACGCATGTAAATAAAGATCTAGTGACGCATACATTTATAGTGAACAAGTTTACATGGGAACGAAACTGGATTGAACCATGTTAAGATCATGCCAAGTCATTTTTGTGAAGATATCCAACATGCAAACAGTTAAATAGTGCATGAGAAGATCAAGATTATTGAGAGCTTGCAAGTTATCTTTAAAATAAATGAATGACTACAGACAATATGTTGGCTTTCATCTTCATGCAGGGTAGCGTTTTAAATATTTGTGCCACATTACAGAAATGTTAGTCTTTTTGTTGTCACTTCTCAAGATAAATGCTGAATGAAATCAAATATGTCAAAACTGGTGAAAAGCAAGCAAACAAATGAAACTGAAGGTTTTTCTTTGCTGAAAATATTTTCTGTTCTTGGCTTCAACAAGAGTGGCCCTTCTCTGTTCATGTGATCTGTTGAAGCTTGGTTGATCCGATCTCCTGCCAAGATTTCTTTTTTCTTAAAGCCTGCCTTTTCTCAGCTGTTTGCCTCCTCCAATGGCTCTGTGTCACAAACCATCTGGCAAGTCAGATTAACACTTTCACAGCAGTATGTTTTGAGTGACGTCCTCTACTAGGCTGCGTCATTTGAGGATGTGGGTAGACGGTTCACATTCTCCATCACACACATCAATTCTAAAAACTGTTCTGTCATCTTTGGTAGTCCCAATCTTTGGGTTTACCACTGATGTACTAAAGTCAGCTTCAGTTTGATTTGGACGAAGTGGTGATAAACACGTGTAATGCAAGCAATTCTACATGTAAAGATGGGACATAAAACTGCTGCTGCTAGATAAGTCAATCCTCTGTCACTTCGCTAAGGACCAATGCTGTTATTGAATTTTTAAAATGTGACAGAATAAAACAGACAAATATAATTTCACAGACTTCTTTTTTGGCTTAAAACACTGTAAGTAAAGTCTAATGTTCCTCCAGTCTGTATTGTGATAAAACCCAAGGAGAAGCAAAAAGGTGGCAAAGCAGAGCAGATGACCTGCCAATGATGAACGGAAAACCATACACTTCTATACACTGAGCTTGATTAACTGAACTGAAGACAGCTGTGGATGATTAACCTAAATCTAGTGAGTCTGACAGGATAAACAGAACATGACAAAAGCATCACAAAACCTAAGCACAGAATCCTCACAAACAATTTAAATGATTATGCCATTTTCAGGCAACGTTCAAAAAAATCGTTGTGAAGTTTCTGCAGAGCAGAAGAAATTCATCAGAAATTTGCCTCTGAGTTGTGGGCGGGATATTTGGCGCGGAAGTACACCTGATAAGTAAGCCTGATATGCCATCATCCCTTTGTTTACAGCCTCTCCTGCTAGCTTACAGCCCCTTACAACTCCAAACTAACATTAGTGTAGCAAAAAAAAACAAAAAAAAACAATGGTGAGCAATATCAGAGCAGCCGTACGGTTTTGAACCAGATGTTAGCTAAGAGAAAGAAAATGAAGAAGTACATGGATCTAGTCGTCTGCACGTGGATAGTTCAGAATGGAATGCAGCAGTAAGACTTTGGCAAGCCCATTTCACTTGCGTCACAATAGTTCTTTTTTAAACTGCATTTTTTGCCTGCTCCTGATTCATTACAATTTGAATAAAGAAATACTCAGATAATCTTTAATCCTAAATTATTTTATATATGTCCACCATCATGAGAAAAATGCTACAAGAACATGTTAAAAACACCAAAGACATTATTTCCATTGAAGTGGGTCTTAAATTAGGATCAAAATATAAAAAAAAAAAAAAATAATTCCTTATTAAATATTTGTGCTAAAGTCAAGCTTGAATGTCAAGAATGTATCCATTGGTTCATAAACAGAAAGCCTGTACTGTTGTTTAGTTTTGGTGAAGCATTTTTGGTTTATTTACTTGGTCTTCTCAATGATAAAAAAAAAAATTGGTGGCTTAAAATGCCTTACAAGAACTGTACTTACAAGAAAAAATAGAAAACTTAAAAAAAAGCATTTGGATTAAAACATTAACAAATACAGTCACAGTAATGCTCAATATTTTCCTAAAATATTTGCATTTTTTAGACCCATTTTTTACAGACATGTAGACAGTGAGACATGGACAAAAAATATAGAAGAATCTATTTGAACAGCACATAAAATTTCAGAGGCAGTGGTGTTACAGGGCACCAATTAAGAGGCTCTCTGCACTGGTGATGGCAGTGCCTCAAGACATTTCTCCTTCGTCATCTGGTTTTAGTGTGATACACAGACTCATTCCTTCAGATGAGGCAACCGAAGTTCCCTTTAGTCCAAACCAAACAGCCTAATCCTCTAATAATTCTACCAGAGAGCCTTTATGTGAGGCTAATAGCTGCCTTTATTCAAGGAAGCAAAGTCAATGAAGGCGAAAGACTTTGTTAAAGGCCGTGTCACACAGCCGATACTTACAATTTTCCCACATTTCACAGATGAAAATCGGCCTTATGTTAAAATACATGGAAAAAGTGAAAAAGTAGTGGTCTTCTGTGTAAAATTTTCACAGAGGGCCCTCACGATGCTTTATTTTAATTAAATAGTCAGATTCCCCTGGTTCGCACCAGTTAAAAGTCAGAGTCGCATCTGCACCAGCCGTACTCGGCCCCCTCCTGCAACCTGCCTTCTGGACACCCGCCTGCGGGAGATCCAACCCCCTCCTGAACAAACCGGACAGGGGAGCGGGAGACCCTCATTTGGTAAAGACTGCTAGAAGGGTGAAAGATAGGCCAATTTATGTACCCATCACACAATATGCGAGTCATGCATAAACCGGGCATGAATATTGTACTCTTTAAATCCAATTCATTAGTGATTTGTGCATCAATTAAGGGGATATATGCACCGAATACATGATATAAAAGTTATACAACAATAGTACATGCATGAAAAGTCCGTTAGACATACGTGGGCATATGTGGATTGGTTTTGAAAAGCAACAAATTACCACATGCATCTAAAAAAAATCATGCACAATTGCGAAAGACTTACGAAATAATTGCATATAAACTACGTAAACTATGCATGAACTGTGTAATTCTCAACCAACCAAACATTTTGAATGGCTCAAAACCGAATTCATTTAAAGACCCATCGGCAGAGACCCTCGACTGACATCTGACATCATCAACGAATGACAAACGCAAGAAACACTTATGAAATACTTATATCACGCATGTTTCACAAAGAGACCAAAGACTAAATTGTACGTAGTGTGACATGACCTTCAGGAACCATTTGATGTGTGCTATACATTCAAGACAGAATACACGTTTTGTTTTATGCTAATAACCACAAGGTCATTCTTTAAAGATTTGGCATCACTTTTACTTATGGGACCAATCATCACCACTTTGCCAGTGAAAATCCCTGTCTCTGATTGGCATGTGTACACTAGCATGTTCTCTGATTTGCTCCTGTAACAAAAAAAATGCTTGGCTAAGTGAAGTATTCGAAGGAATGGATGTGCTGTTTCAGCCACAGGATCCCTCAGGAATAAACATCAAATAGCACTCTGGGCGGCAGGATGTTGACAACATCCTGAAACCAAAGACTCAACCTCAGATTACTGATGTTTCTTCTGAGAAGGCTGCTGCTGCTGAGATGCAGATTGAGTGAATGCATACACAGCAAAGCTAACAAGTTAGCAACTCTTGAATTTATAATGGCATGCAGTGAGTAGTTTTTCTGTACTTCAGCATCAAGCTAGCCTACAGTAACCTTTGAATTAGCAGTTTTTGAAGAAACGTTATTGTCCAGACATTATTTAGACAGTTAACAGGTCATCGTCTGCAAGATAACTAACAGAATATAAACACACTGTTGTGTAGTTTCATCTTACATTTTGTATCTGGATAAAAATAATGCTGGCACAATAAATCCTAAGAGGGGTGGATTTAAAATGAATAGTTGTTTCTTTATGCTTTTATATAAAACAATACTTATATTTAAATGGAATAACACTCGATTGATTTGAGATTTTAAGAAAATGAATGGGCCTATGTCACAACAACGTATTTTAAGTAAGTTACCACTTAATCTGTGTTACAATGTACTACTATGCTTTATTTGTGTCCTCAGAAATTGAAATGAACTGATGTAAAGTTCTCAGGTTTGTAGAGTTAAATTTCAAAATCTTAATGCTTTGAACTTTACAACAGTTCAATGACAACCTTTTCAAAAAAGATAGAGTGGAGTTTCTAAGTGAGTTTTCTTTGCATTTGAATATAAAACAACTTGCAGATTTAAGACAAAAATCATTATTAATTCCACCAAAACAACAACAAATAAAAAATATAACCTGACAAAACCTGAAAAAAATCTGATAAAGCACACAAAATGGGGCTACAATGAGTCTTGCATGAACACCAATGTTTCAATTTTATCCAACACAAAGGTGCAAGTATGCTTACATCTTATTAGAATTAAGTTATAGTTCCGAAATGTCATATTTGGAAAAACACGTCATATTTTGCCCATTCCACCCATAAAACTAAAATGTTTCCTTCCATAGATAATAAAGTAATTTTGTTCCGGCGGTGCACTATAGTCATTCAAGAATTTGTTGTGCAAACATCATTTTTATAGACTATGGGCAATCATGGGATCTGTTCAGAGATGTAGAAATAAAATGAAAAGAAATTGGTAGAAATAGCGAGAAGGACGAGAACAACTAGTAAAAACACTTATCAAATTAGGGGATTGCCATTTTTGTAATTGGAATTTTTTTTTTTTTTTTTTTTGTGGCATATGTATCAGAACACTGTCAGCAAATGTTTCCTGCAAATCCCTCCAGAGTTTGCAGCAGTGTTCATTGTAAAGATTATTTGTTCTGTAGGGTGTTTGTTATGCATGGTACCACTGTACCATGGAAACATGTCATACTTCCAAACAAAAAGCATCAGATAGAGCACAGGAGTATTTTTTACCATCACACTGCATTTTTTTAGTGGAAGGATGATGAACTAAAAATGTCACGGTAACACCTGGGGAAATGACAGTTCGCTGTGACGTAGAATTTAAATCTTTACACTCCAGTAATTATGCAACATGAGACAAGGACAACCTTGTTCATATTCCAGATTTGGTTCAATAAATGGGTTTCATAATTTCCTAATTTGAATTTAATAGAATCTTAAACATGTAAATATACATTTTTATTTGGAATACAGAAAACTGTGGACACTAAACACATCATGCAAGAGTCTCTTTTAACTGTCATTTAGAAAAATCTTTTTTTTTATTTATTTTTTGGTCTAATTGACATTTTTCCTTTGTTTTCACAGTGGCGATGTACAGAGAGCCATCACTCCATGACTTGACAGAGTTTTCCCGTTCTGGAAGCGGCACGCCCACCAAGAGCCGGAGTGCCTCAGCTGTTCTCAACGGAGGCAAAGCTGTGAGCCAGAATGAATCCACGTAGCCCGGCAACCAAACCCAGGACTGAGACAGAACCACGAAACCTTACCTCTCACAGAGCGTGAATCCAAGCAGACTTATTTTCTCCAATTCAGTGTTTCAGGACAACAATCCACACAGAAGGTGTTCTGTGCTCTCTTGATCAGTTATCATCAAGTCAATTTTAAGAAACCTAACATCATATAATCATTCTTATAAATGAAGAAGTTACATGTTAATTTGCATCTAAAACTTATTTAGCACCTCTGTCGCTCTCTTTGTGAAGACCATTTACCAATTTTCTCACCTTTTTCTTTTTCTATTTTTGTTCTTAATTCCTGTAACCTTTATTTGATCATGCAGACACTCGGCATTCGTACATCTCACGGACAGGAAGTTATATCAAAAGGTTTTCAGGGCAGCCAGTAATGGTGCTGGTCCACAAGGCTGCAGACTTACAGTAAAGCCCAATCTCTGTCTCATCCATGCTTCTGTGAATACAAAGCCTATAAACTCCCTGGTATGCCACAGCATTGTGCTACTGGCCAGCAAGATGGTAGCTCTTTTGTGTCCTCGTGCACATGCTCAGTGACTGAGCTCTTTAGCATGGGAAAATGAACCCTATGTTCAACTGACCTAAAATTTAAGGGGCAGTGTGGCATTCTTGCAGCTTTTGTTTTTCTCTTTCAGAAATGCCACAGTTTTTTGTGAGATTTCTGATTCAGCTGAGAGGATTTTTATTCAACATCTTGTTTTGTTCCCCCCTGTTGTCCTCTGCCTTTTTCCATTGTTCAGCATTTGTCATTAATTTTCTGCTTCAGTATTTAAGATGGGTCTTAGCAAACCAAAGACAGATTGAAAGAGTGTCCCTTTAAGCTGCTGAAAAACAAGCCAACATAAAGGCAAAGCTGGATTGTTGCTTTTATTGTACATTTTTGATGAAGAAGAGCGAAGATCTTGTGAAAAAAGAAACAAAGGAAGTGATTTTGTCACCCTGGCAGAACGCTGGATTGTGTGACTTTTGCTGACATGCTCGATGATGGTAAAAGAAAATAACTCCTCATTGTCCCCATTCCCTTCTGTTATTACTGTGTCACACTGTCCTCGTGATCTGTTTCTTCCCTCCGTGTTGTGTCATACCTCAATTCCCTTGCCTTCCTTCTTTGACCGATACAGCTCACCGTAGGAATATGGTTGATGCTTCTTCCCAGGATGCTAGTCATGTGTTTGAGTAACTTATTGTGGTGACAATTTTTTCTATATTTAAACAAAAAAGAATACTGTGGACTTTTAGGTGGCTTAACATTTTATAGGACACGTCTTATTTGTAAAAGTTAAAAGAAAACAAACAAAAAAAACAGAAGTGGACATCCTCCCTTTCTTTCACAGGGCATGAACACAAACATGTACGAAATGACCCTTTTTGTGGGCTATGTACTCTTCCCTTCAGCTACATAACTTATTTCTGGTACATGCTTTGGGAAACACTCTTTTCTTGGCTTCCTCTGGAGTTGGTTTGTATTAGATGAACCTATCTGTTGCATGGGCAAAAGCAGGAAAATGCTGGACTAGAGCTGCATGATGTAGGCTATGTGTATTAACCCATGTTGGATCATGTGTTCCAAACTACCAGGCTAAATCTGATTAAAACAATATATACAGGCAGTCAGCCTGACTTCCCAATTACTTCCAGTTGTTTATTATTTGTTGTATACACAAAAATGCACTGAATAAAATGTTTATATTAAGATATACTTTTAAAATGCGTCCAATTTTCTTTTTGTTGTGTCCTTTGTGTTTGTTCCATGGCGGTGCATTGAAATCTCTTAAAGAATTGAAAAGTGTGTTGACTCAATCGCCTCATAGCTGCAGTTGCTGCCTGAACTCATCCAGTAAAATCAATATATTTACTTAATGTTTCACCCAAAATCGCTTTTTTTCTGAGGCTTTGACCTGTACTCCCTTCAATTTCTTAGCCATATTTTGTTTAAATATTGCATGTTCTGGGGGAAAAGTAGATTTCTTACACAAAATAGTTTATTTCTATCTGTTGCCACCAACAGTAGCAGTGTCTTATATCCTGTATGGACTGGAGGAAAAAGAAAATGTGAAGGAGCAGATTTTCCCACTGATGCATTCATTTTTCTTGCACAATATGCATTAGGTGTCCACCTCTTCCTAACAAGTACCCCCGGAAGCTGCAGGAAAAGGAGGATTAAACATTTCAAGGCATTTGTAGGCATCTGAAACTCAACTAAATATATGCACCAAGCAAGAAGGGGGAAGATTCAGCATTGTAAAGATGCTCATCTTTCAACCTAAATAAAACCCAATTCCATCGCCAAGAGGATAGGTAACGACTTCTACAAAAGCGAGCATTGTGGTAAGTCGCACGTATTCACTAACAGTGAACCGTTGTGAAGCACAAAGACCTGAAGTCAGCGGAAATCCGAGATTCTGTCGATTCCAGTGGTGAGGGTAATGGTGAGTTGTAACCTCATTAGGCTAAAGCATCTTGACTTTTTTACAGCCGAACTCTGAATCATGCACAGGCTGCTAGTGGTCTGGGAGCAGGTGGAGCTCCAGGGAAAGAAAAGAATAAAGATCTATTGTGGAATACATTAAACAGCAAGATTTATGGTTTGGTACTTGAGAAACTTCAAAAGCCAGAGATGTGACAAATATAAAAAAGGTTCTTTAACATTTCTCATAAAAAATCACAGAAATCTCAGTGCAGCCCAATAGGAGACTGATTTTTTTGCTGCAGTGCATATAAAATAAAAATATATAATAGACTTTACTCGGGTACTTTAAGTATCATAAAAAATACCAAGCCCAAGAAAATCAATGAGAACAGTTGCCATAGAAACAACGACTCAGACCGAAGTGGACCAATCAGTGCTTACTGACATCTTCTGGTTCCAACATGGCAGTGTCCATATCACAAAAAATGACTTAATTTCATTGGAACTGGAGGCAAATAATTTTCTATGGGTGACGTCACACTAACTCAGTCCAGTTCTCATATACAGTCAATGGTGTTCGATCTGCAGTTCAACAATATCAATTGCCTCTTTTTTGAAACATGTTTATAAACATCCATCCATCGATACATTTTTTTTAACCCACCATAACCCTTTTTTGAGTTACACCCCAGACAGCTCACCAGTCTGTCACAGGGTACACAAACACTCCTACACGCAAGGACAGGGACACTTAAGAGCAGTGTTTGCCAACCCTGGCTCTCGGGGATCACTTTTCAATCCAATCCTGCTCAAACACACCTTCCTTTGTTGACTGTCATTTTCAGGCTTTTGCAGAGTCTGATGATGAGCTGAATCAGGTGTGCATAAGCAGGGCAACATGAAAAACATGCAGGAAAGTGTGCCTGGAGGACCAGGGTTAGGAAACACTGCTTTAGAGTAACCCATTAACCTATGATGCATGTTTTTGGACTGTGAAAGGAAACCCGGAGAAAACCCACGCCTGCACAAGGAGAATATCAAAACTCGCTGTGAAGCGCTAACTACTGCGCCACCATGCAGTCTACGTTTAGAAATGTTAAAGAATTCATTTTTAAAGGTTTAGAGAAAATAGTTTAGTATTGATAAATGTTTTTTCTGACAGAATTTTATCAAAAACCTGTAAATGCTTTTTGTATTCATGAACTATAGTTTGAATATTAACCAAAAAACCTGTGCTTTCAGGGTTGAACACACATCTGATTTGTTTCATTGTAAAATCCTATAAGACCAAAAGAAACTTTTGTTTTCCTAGATCCTCATGCTTGTTGTAAAAGAAGGATACGTCTGGCTTCTCATTACGCCCATTGCCACCAGAGACAGGAGAACTAATAGGCTCCTGTAATATACTGCCGGCCCTGTTATGAGTTACTTCATCCTTCATTTAGTTTGACAACCCACTACTCCCTTCATTTCCTCTCGCCCATCTCTGCACTCCGTTCATTAGTATGGGACAGTCCAATTTATTAGCAGAGGTTGACAGCCTGGCCTAGAGATGGTGATGTGTGGAGAAGCCACTTTTCTCTTGCAGTCGCTTCTAATCTTCTCTCTTTTAAGCGTCTTGCACTAATAAGGCAGTTATTCTGGCCCTCATTTGGTCAAATAACCAGCGCTCAAACAAGCAAAAATGACTATTTTTCTGACGACTGCATGCACTCAGACACACAGACGAGGCAGTCCAGGATTCAAGATTTTCAGTGAGATTCGGCTGAAATAGTCACAAGTCAGACAACAGTGACTGAGTTGTGATATATGTGAGCACTCTGTACCTGTGAATGCAGTAACTCATTACCCTTTATCACTGCTAGCACAGGCTGTGCAGTTTATCTCATGCACACACATTCTCCTCTTCTGGCTGCTATTGTCGTCGCCTTCACAATTTCATTGTTTGATTTCATTTTTTGTGGAATCTTTTACCAAAAACCAAAAGTCACAAATGTAATTTGAAGTTTATGGTTGTCATTCCCCTTTTCTTGTATAGTAACTACCAGCTGCTGAGACAGATAGATCTCCTTGCAAACTAGATTTTTACAAATTCCTTAATTATTTACAATTTCTCTGGACAAAAGCATTTATTTGGCAGTTTTTCATTCTTTGCACTCATGTAAACAACTTCTTCATAAATGTAGACACTTTTTTAGCACAAAATAATTTCCATAAATTGGAAAAAATATCCCATTTATTGTCATTTGTTGTAAATTTTAAATGGAAGTTTATTACATAATTTGATTTGAAAAAAAAAGAACTAAAACGCAAACATGCCACAATAATGTGTTTTTTATTATTATTGTTTTTATTTTTTTTTTGAGTGCATGTTGTTTCTTAAATCCTCAGCAAATGACAGTTTTTTTTTTTCCCTTCAGTTTAATAAGCCTCTTAAACTTACTGAAAGCTACCCTCCAATTTTAACTGCACCGTAGACATTTTGGGCTCCTTGGTGAGAGGGCGATTTGACATCCCTGTAAGCAATCAGGAGATGTCCTCAGTGCCCTGCTCGCCAATTTTAACTGCACCCTTTATTACACACACCCATCAACCACAAGAAACACACCTCAACACACACACAAATACATTACACAAGGAAGGTGGGACTACTGATCTTCTGTCCCCTACCCCATCCCTGGTGGAGGGAACAGGGCCTTCAGCAGCGGTGGCCTTGTCTCCTGGGGGTCGGCCTCCTGGGCCCGGCGGCCCCCTCCCCACCCAGGGAGAGGGATCCCTTTGTCCTCTGGCAAGTCCATGAGCGGGGGATCATATTCCATCTGAGCCTGGAGGGTGTCTGTGTCCTTGTGGTGCGGGTTCTGGCCCTTACCCTCGGGTGCCGAGCCCCTTCTGGGTCACAACATTAGGAGAGCCTGGTCAGGCAATGTACACCTTCGGGGACCCCCACTTCTCTTGGTCATCCCTTTTCTAGATGGGGGTAGCTGACCCCCATCGTGCTCTCTTCTGGATCTCCGCAGCTGCCTGGAGCTTTGAAGCGGGTCTCCCGTGGGGGGCCCGGGCTCGTACCCGGGGCTGGGGTGGGGGGATGCCCAGAACTCCTGGGTGGTGGTGGGCGGCTTGTCTGGGGTGGTGGGGCTCTCGGGGGTGGGGCCCCGCGCTGGGCCACCTGGCGCGGTGGGAGGGCTGCTCTCCTGACTGGGCTGGGCCTTGCGCTCTGCACTTCCGTACCTCACTGCGCTCGGGTGTTGGGGGCCCATGTGGCTGTCCTGCGGGCCCTGGTCTGGGTGCTTGGCCGGGCTGCCTGGCGGGTGGATCTCCTCCATTGACCCCACAGTATGGGTGCGGGGGCGGGCCCTGGTCGGCGCTGCCGCCTCGGCGGGTGTCTTGGTGTGGGGATGGCTGGGGGTTCTCCCTCCTCTTTTTGTGCATTCCATCATCCACTTCAGCTTAACATAACATTCACCTGAGTACAGGCGTCAGCTCACCTTTACACCTTCAAATAGTGTGCATGACAGAATGTAATGCTTTACATGTGTTGGTTGGTATGCACAAGTGTGCGTGTGAACTGGATGTGGACAAGTTTGTGAACACTCTTGGAGCCGGCAAGTATGTAACAGCTGAGTGTGTGGACAGGCCCCGCCCATTTTAGACCAACACTCACTATTGCAATGGGTATAAGATCCAACATTTTGTTGCCTGTAGATTAACAACTCTACCTTCTCTTCACAGTAGTCCTTCTCTAACTTCTATAATCCACCATCTCCCCCCCCCCTCC